>CAJNOP010000636.1:17264-97983 GCA_905250075.1 Rotaria sp. Silwood1 | reverse complement strand
AAATAGAGTACTTAGTTAATCAATACTTCAATTGTTATTTTCTTCCGGGGTGGAAAAAATTCTTTGTTTGTCAGATTTGAATAAAAATAATATCATTTAATGTGAAATCTGATGTTGATGATAAATATCTGGTTACTTTAGATATTATTATTTTCTTTTGTCTTGAAATAGAATTCCGGAAATTATTTTTTGATCAGTCAGTTTTCAATAAAAAACACGCAAAATGTTTTTTCCGAAATTTCAAAAAAAAAAAAAAACATCTTATAGTCAACTTCTTTCAATTATTGGAAATCTCGAGACATACTTGAATAGAGAATGTGAATCGATATATCAATCTTGAGATTATTTATTTGACATAGTGATAAGAAATGAGACATTTCATCTTATGAAAATTCATAAAAGACAACAATATTTATGTTCAAATCTTTATTTAAATTAACAAAAGTATAGAATAGAGAAAAGAATATTAAATTATATGTATGACCTTATATCAAACGATTGAAGAAAGTAAAAAAAAAAAAGAGCTCAGTATTATCTTTCAATGGAAAGACACACTGTTCCTATAATATTGAGATATACTGTCTGAATTCGAATTTAATATAAAAATGCTTGATAAACTTATTAATAGATAGAGATTAGTAACAAAAACAAAAAAATATTTCAAACAAAGATTAAGAGTATTACATTCTTTCTATTTTTTTGTAAATATTAAACATTTGCATTTAATGATCTAAAAACTACTTATGTCAAGGTTAGCTCGTTAACCTTATGACTTTTCATTATAATTTTCTATACTTAAGTCAAAAACTCTATTAACTATACGATTAAAAAAAGTACTATAAAGTTTTATTAATCCAACGAATATAAATCTTTTCTATATGTATTCATATAATCTCCTTTTTTCTTTTTTTTTATTCGAAACATATAATATGGGATTCATGCGCTTGCTTTCTCTTTCGATATTCTTTCATCATGACATTTTCTTTTTTTTTGTTTTATAAGCATATTCTTTCTCTTTTATTCATCCGTTAGGAAGTGATTGATATTTTAAAAGTGATGACATTTTATTGTCGTTCTAGATCAACATTATTATTCTTTACAATGAAGATTCAAACAATGATCATAGTTATTTTTTTTATTACAATTTTATGTATAGAATTGGGTCAAGGTAAAATAAATTTGTTCAATAAATATAATAGCTTAATTTATTATTATATTAGGTCTTAGATGTTATCAACATGGATATTGTTTAAATCAATGTCCAACATTATCATCAAGTATAGTTCAATGTAAATCAAATTTTAATAAATGTTGGGTATGAAAGAAAAATTTCTAAAAAAGAATTTTTTTGATAAATAGAATTTTGTTTTTTTTGGCTTCAGAAATTGACTTCACTAGCCGGTACAATACGTGGCTGTGGTAAGTTTTAAGAATAATATTGTTAATTTTTTTTCTTCGTGATATCATTATATTCTTTATTTATGAAGGTGATGATCGTTGTAATGTACAAATAAATTTAGACAGTTTTAATACTGCTAATGTATGTTGTTCAAATGATCTTTGTAATTCGGCTATTCAAATGAAAACAACAAGAATATTTATTATATTCAGTAGCTTAATTGCTTTTATTTATGTATGATGTCTTTAATGATAAATAACATTGTATATAATTATTTATTTTCCTTGTGTTTTTTTTTTTTTGTATTTCTATCATGTTACATTTTATTATTATAATAAAAAGAAAAGCTAAGATAAATGATTTTTTTTTGTTGGTATTTGTGTATGAAACAATGTTTGATGATTAGATGAATATTTGCATATTTAGTAAAGCACATGCAATTCGTTGATGAACAAGTTAGATGATAAAAGCGTTAGTATTTATTTCTCGATTGCTGTTAGTTTTAATCAGACGGAAGAAAAAAGAAAAAGAACAGATCCAATTCTATATTCAACACTATTCATATTGTCGAACGATGAAACTTCTTCTACATCTTCTTTATTTCTTTTAGTTGTCTTCTGTTTTTGCTTCAGACTCACACATCAATTACTTTCATTTTTTTTTCCTTCGCCATCACTTAGGAAACAATAGATTGGACCATAATATCAGTACTAGTCGATGGTGTATGCCTAGAAACTAAGCACGAAACTTAGGGCCCAAAGAAAGAAAAAGATAAAAATAGACATGTTTCACAAGGATCTCTCTCTCTTATTTCTTTCTATGACGGAGAAAAAATAGAAATAGAACAGCACCCCCACTATGATTTGTACGCATTTACACATCTTTTTTTCTCTTAGATAACAACAGCGAAAGACAAGAATCTTCAATATGAAATTAATCATTATTATTGCTATTATTCTTCTTGTTGGTTGTATTACGTTCAATGAAGGTAATTTCCTTTTATTTGTTTTCAATTTTGAATATTTCATATTATTAATTATGTTTTTTGTCTCTCAGCTCTTCAATGTTATTCACATGATATTTGTTCTAGCAATTGTCCACAATTGTCTAATACAATAAAAAAATGTACTGGTGATGAAAATAAATGTTATAAAGCAGCATTTCCAGGTGGTGTTAGTCGTGGTTGTGCTAAAGAACGATGTAATGTTCAAGTACGATCTATTTTTTGAATGAAATAATAATAAAAAAAAAGAAAACAACAATAGAATAATTATTTTATTTTTCTTTACAATAGGTCAATGCTAATTCAATAATGGCTAATGTATGCTGTGAAAATGATTTATGTAATTCAGCAATAATACCAAAAATGACACTCGGTGGATTTCTTATGATTATTGGCACCTTATTTTTGATTCATATATAAACATTATTGAACTATTGTATTTTAAATATTATTATTAAGATAATCTCGCTTTACAAAAATTAATGTATTTTTTGTTGTCATTGCGTATTTTAGTGTTATATTCTATTCAAGATCAATGGTTTTTCTGTAGAACATTTTTAATAAAAACTTTACTCTTCATTTATTTTGCTATAATTTTAATTAATTAATTGAATTGTATGATAACAACTTTATACTATACACCAATGGAAAAACACATATATACAATTCTATTTTGTTTCATCTCTATGTCTATTATTCTTCAAAGACATAGTTTTGTTTTGTTTATATTCTTTTCTATTACAATCTACTTATATGTAGATCTCGACTGAAGCAAAGAGTAAAAATAGTAGATATAATTACTTTGTCTCGAAGGCTTTTATGTCATACTATGAATTGAATACAAAACAAAAAATAGACAAGTATATTATTATTTTATATTTTTTAATCAAGAATAGTCGATATTTATTTAAAAATAAAAAATAAAATAGAACAATTTAAAGATTTCCACGAGCTTCTTGATCACGTTCGATAGCTTCAAATAATGCTTTGAAATTACCAATACCAAAACCCTATATTAAATCAATATATATATATTTTGTCAAAAAAGACGAATTTCTTTATTTAATTTATCAACTTACACTATGATTTCTACGTTGAATAATTTCAAAAAATAATGTTGGACGATCTTCAACAGGTTTTGTAAAAATTTGTAATAAATAACCATTATCATCATAATCAACCAATATATGTAATTTTTCTATCTATTAAATTAAAAAAAAAAAGGAAAATACTCTATCAACTATAACATTAAAAACAAAAAAATTGTTTTTATTATTTACCGCTGATAAATCTTCAAGAATATGTACTTTGGAATGTTTAAGTCGTTCTCTTAAATCAACATAATAAGAACTAGGTACATGTAAAAATTGTGTACCACGTGCAGATAGATTAGCTACCTAAAAAAAACAAAATAAGTTTGATAAAACAATGAATTATTAAATAAATGATCAATTGACATTAACTATAAGTTATTCAAACTATGAAATAAACTTTGCCTTTTCTTGTTATAAGTTTAAAGTATCGTAATAAAAAAAAACCAACTTTTCAATAATAGACAAATATTTGTTTTTATTTTATGATATTTTGATAAGAGTATGTAGTCTATCAAGTACTTACACTTGTTAAAATATCCGATGTATTCAATGCAATATGTTGAACACCTGCTGATCCATAATAATCAACGAATTCCTAAATAGAAAAAAGAAAAATTATATAAAATCAAATGAGAAGATTTTCCTTTTTTTAGTTACTTGAATTTGGGATCTTTTCGTACCAGCTGCTGGTTCGTTAATAGGCATTTTAATTTTTTCATTTTCATTTGATACAACAATTGAACGAAGTGATGAATATTGTGTATGAATAACACTATCATCAACTGACCAAAAACGATGAAAATGAAGTGTATTTTCATACCTAAATTTTTATAAAAAAAATAATTAAAATACAAAAAATTTTTTTTTTTTTTTACCATTTTGTTGTATTTTCCATTTCATTATCAGGCATATTTCCAACAATATGATCAATAAAATCAAGTTTAACTTCCGGTCTATAAAAGAAGTTTTAATTATAAAATTAAGAAAATTTTTTTAAAATTTTACTTACAGCTTTTCCAATAAAACATCTTTAGTTTTCAATGGATGTTCATGATAGTTAGGTAAGAATATACCTGAATAACTACCTCGTTCAATTAATGTATGCGTTGTATCACCATACTAATTATATACAAAAGAAAAAAAAAAATAATATTTCAATATATATTATTTTATTTTACCGTTTGAAGAGTAGCCATTTTAACTGAACCATGTTCATCTTTTTCCGTCCAAACATCTCTAACAATTTTTGCACCCTTAGATCGAGCTTGTTCAACAATACGTTCAATATTATCAACAGTAAAAGCAATATCTTTAACTCCATCACCATGTCGACAAATATGTTGACCAAATTCTTGATTATCAGGTAATAATGGTGATTGAAAAACAAGAAATATTTTATTTTGTTTAATTACATGTGAAACAATATCACGTGAACCAGTTTCAAGACCATTATATGCATATGGTTCAAAACCAAAACGAACACAAAACCATCCTGATGCCTAGAAAAAAAAAACAACAATAATTTTTGATTGTTATTTTAATCAGTACTTTTTTTTTTTGTTTCTTACTTGTAAAGCATTGCTAACCCATAATGTAATATGATCAAATGCTTGAATATTTTTACCAATAGACTAAAAAATATATATATATATATATTAAAGAAAAAAGAATCATCAAAAAAAATATACCCCCATTGTTTTATTTTATTTCAATTTCAAGATACTGCTTCTATAAAGAAAAATCATATATTTATATAATATACAGCTGATAAAGAAAAAAAAAAAAGATTCTCCATAAAACAAAAGAGAAAAAAGAACCCATATGACCTAAGTCCAAGGATGATATCAATAAGCGCAATATGTCATTCTAATATTCTTTCTCAAGATATTTACATATAATAGTCATTTATTAAAAAGAAATTGTTTACTACGCAATTAATTTCTACAAGATAATACATATGACGTTTTAGTTATTTATTTTATATAAAATCAAAAAAAAAAAAATAGAAATATAAAACTTCTAATGTTTGTATATAGTTTTCATTATTCCAAAGTCAATAAATGAAAATGTTTATAGACTTAAACTTAATGTACTATTGAAAAATATAAAATTTCTTTTAAGAATACAAAAAAAAAAATTTCTATATTACTAATAAAATTTTCACTATCATCTCAATCATAGAATATTTTATATCAATGTTTTCCTAAATGAATATTTTGTTAATAATTATTCGAAATTTTAATAACTAAAATAGGTCATGGAAAGTACCTAGTACTAACTTATTTTTTTAACCTTAAACTTTTTTTCTTTTTGTTTGTTACCTGTTTTATTTAGTTTATTTCACGAACAAAGTACTATTTCTTTAGTTTTTGGTTGTCCTTTTAAACACACCTCTCCTCTTATATTGACTTATTTTATCAGGCGACTCAAATTAGATAAGAACAAAATAAAACAATCATTACCTAGTCATTTGTAAGATGTTCGTGTAGGTAATAGAATATTCTTTATTCTCGAATAAGATAATACCATGTTGATATCATTGATCATCTTCTTTTTTTTTTTTTTAAGATTTAAAAAAAAAGAAAAGGACGTAATTGACCGATGAAATAATTTAATTCCATTATATACATCCGTTTTCAATCTCAAAAAATTTCTATTGTTTAACAATTCTATAAATGATGCGACTGCATAGTAATTAGAGTATGTCTTCCGCTTTGGAGACATTCTATTTAGTTTGATCAATAGACTGAGAGTATGAGTTGATTTCCTTTTGTTTTGATGTAATGCAAATGTTATATTCATGAGATTATCTCATTGTGAGTATTCTTTGCTTATTATAAAAATAATATATATATTTATTTATTTATACATCTTGTTAATGACCTTGTAAAACAATCGTTATCTATTTCTATGATTATTTTTACACCTGTTTCTCTCAAGTTTCAAATTTCCTATCGATCAATATCTCACATACAAATGTATAGTTGTTAAGGGAAATTAAGATTAATTGTTCATTTAACAATAAAATATATGAAACAAAATTTTTATCTATTTGTCTTCTTTTTTTTAATCGATTGCAAACGTATCAAAAAACTAATATTTTTGATTGATCTTCGAATAAAATGAAGATATGGTCAAATACAACAATTGCCATCAATATAATTATCTATTAATATATAGTGTGACCTTTTTAATAATGTTTCAGCTATCATTCAAGCATTAGTTAGTTATGATGTAATTTAGAAGAAAGATTTTTTTTTTCTCTTTCAGATTACATCATTGATTTAGTTTTTTTTTTCATTTTATATACGTATATTATATTCAATTTCAAGAAAGTCAACGTTAAGATGACACATCCGGAAGGTTCAAGTCTCTTTTTCTTTTTTTTTTTTATACATGTGAACAAAAAAAAATGACCATTGTAATTTATCAGTTAACTTTTCTTTATGTGATAAATTGTTTATATATATAAAACATCGCGAATATCGTCATCTGTTCATTGCAAATATACATATAACTGATTCATTAAGCCTTAAGCAAAAAAAGTAAAAGAGACGTGTGATGAATATGAGTTCAAGATTGATAGATAAATCAAAGAACAACATACTCAATAATGTCAATTATATTTGTACCTTACGTTTTTTTTTTGTTCATATATATATGACTTCTTTCGTCAAGTATTTTTTTTTCTATCAGATCATATTGCCACATATTATACTAATCTCTTAACTTTATGTCTCGACGAATATTTTCTTGCATAAACATTAGTATAGAACGTTCATTTATTCAGCATTCTTATCTCGATTGTAATAACAATTCTGAATCACGTTCACATATCTAAGCTACTTATAGCTTTTGCATAAAGGAAAAGGGTTAAATGCAACTAATGATGATGATGATGATTTGTTGTTGTGCATCAACTCGTCTCGACGTCCTTTAACATCAATTGATTGCTGGTTTTTTCCTTTCAATGAATTTATTTAGTTATAAGTTATGTCTCGATGGAAGTAATATAAATATATCAACGATAAGATGCTATATCTTTGTTTTTTTTTTGTGTGTACCACAATAATCATGTTGAATATTTTCAAAACAATAAATGTATAAATAGGATCATCGTTATTCAAAGTTAGTTAATTATATCATACTGAGCAAAACGGCTGTTGTATGCATATGGTATATCATCCTTCTGTTGCTCTCTCTTTTGCTTTTTTTTTTCTTCTTCTTCACTCAATTAGACAATAATCTCAGTTGCTTCCTTCAACATGCATAACATTAACTATACATCGTGTGTTTTGTCTCTCTAACTAAGTCAAGTAGTAAAGAATATAATCTTATTTAACAATACATATACTCAACAGCTGAACAAGTTCTCATATCATTCTTTATTTTCTTTTTTTTTTTGATATCTTGTCGAATATAAAACAGGTGAATGATGTAACTATGTTGATGAGAAAGAGATAAATTAACGCTAGAATTCACCACCTACTGATCAATTTTTCTTTAATATTTAATATCCTTTTCTTTTTTTTTTGCATCAATTGTTGTTCCTATGATTATTATTACGTAAAAAAGGAAGAACATTGCACGATTTACATCCTAATATTTATCATTTTTTTTTTTATAAGTATGAAAATAGATTAGTTGATTGTTTTATGTAAACTATTACATATCGAATTGTTATCTAAAACAATAAAAAAAAAAACAACAGACTTGTGAATAAAAAGAAAATAGTAGCAGTTGTGTTTTTTTTTCTTTGAAGAAAAACCAAGAGACATGTCACTTGACTGTTCTCGATTACGTCAATTTGTCTGTCTGTACTAATCTATTTTGTATGAATACTCTCTTTCCTTCTTCTTCTTCTTTTTTTTTCATTATTATTGGTACCACATATTATAATATGTATAAGAAATGTAATCGAAGTGCATATACTTACTTAAATAGTACATAAGAGATGATCGTGTCCGATGAGTCGATGAGCACATCTTTTTAGTTAGAATTGAGTTGGCATTGCTTTTGCATGTTCAAATCTTTCTATTTGATTGACATGCGTGTCATAAAAAAAATCCGTTGAAAAAAAGAAGCACGTAGAGAGGAAAAAAGAAAGAAATTTCATCTCTAGTATGTTATGCAGGTGAGAAACAAAGTCTAGATGATTAACACTTGCATGCATGCCGTTATGAAAAGCATGATGATGTTTTACAGGTAAGCAAAGAAATCTTATCTTCTTCTTTTTTTTTTTTTTGTTTTTATATATATGTGTTTTCTTATTCTTCATTTATAATATTATGTTATCAAACAAGAGTTAGATTGTATATTTAATTTTTGTTTGCAATAAGCATATATTACAAGAGAAAACCGGAAAACATCCACTCCTAAAAAAAAACATCATGTAACTATGTCTGATAGTTAATTTATTGTAAGGTCCATTATTTTAATAACCAAGTTCATCTATCTATCTTCATGTTAATTGTTCGTATGCCCTTGTATATATGTTGATTATGATGTTGCGTGTACGATAATGATTGACGATCATTGATGCAGATGAATTGAAAGAGTAGGAGTGAATCTTTAAACGGCAAGTAAAATAAGAAGGAAAGGATATGTGTGATGATCCAAAACGACCTTGTATTAAGGAAGCAATATATGCCGTTTTCTATATTTTCTATTCAAACAGTCTTATACTTGACTATATAATAGTATTGTTGTTATAGGGCATCTTTTGTTAATAATAGATCATAACTATATAACCCATTGACGAATAATTGTTTTTTTCTTTCTATAAATTTTACTTTAATTAAGATAGCGCTATCTTAAGAGTTCTTTTTTTTTTGTTGTTGTTCATTGAAGTCGTCATAGATATAGATCGATCATGAAATTGTCGGTAAAAAATAGAAGAGAAAAAAGAATCAAATAAGCATATAAACATAACTGGCATGGCATCTCTGTTTAATATCTCAAACTTAGACTTAATTATTCACTTTTGCTTATGTTCATTATAAATAGCAGACAACACATAGTCAATTGTAATCTATAATATACTTGGATAGGGTGTGTGTGCTTTTGACAATGATAGATCATGAACATCGATATATGTATAAATGTAATATGATTAATATATTGAACAGGTAAATGTATGTTGTTGTTGTTTTTTTAAGAACTACTTGAAAATTAAATATTATATATTCCCTATGTGATGTATCATCAAAGGAAGAGAGAAAGATTGTCGTGGTTCTTTTTTTTTTTCTTCTTCTTCTTTCTCTATGAGAGAAAGAGAATGAGCATGAGTATGTGTGTTCGTATACATTCATACATAAACGGCAGTGTGTCTGTCTTAGAAGTTGTTTTAGATGAGATGCAACCATTTATAGAACAACCACAATTTTTACTTGAACCAAAATCTTCATTTTTATTTGAAAATCTACCTATTAAACTTGAATGTAAAGCTATTCGAACAAGACAAATATTTTTTAATTGTGATAATAAATGGGTACCTGAACATGAACATATTAAATCTATTGAAACAAATGTAAGTTTTTTTTGCTTTAAAATATAAAATAATTCTCAAATATAAAAATATAAATCTATAGGATAAAGGTAATATTATTATTATAACAATAATACAATTAAAAGCAGAACAAATTGAATCAAATACATATAAATGTTTTTGTCAAGCATGGTCAGCAACAGGTGGAACACTTAAATCTCGTACAGCAACTATTGAATTAGCTTGTAAGTATACATATATATACATATTCTCATATCACAATAAAATGAAGATTAGCAGTTTATTCTCAAGTTAATACACAAAGATTAGTTCGATTGTGTACATAAATTCACATGATAAAATGAGAGCTATTCAAGGTTGTAAAATATTTTACATGAACGAGTTGACATTTCTTTTTTTTTTTTTTGTTCAAGTAACACTTATTAAAGAAAACTTATCCATTAATCGGATCAAATAGAATGAACAAAAAAAAAAGTCGAATGTTCTAATTTATTGATGAAGGTTACATTGATGCATATGTGCTCATTATAAGAAGCAAACTATATAATGATTACTATGTGTTATCCTTGACGGCAAAAAAAGACAAAGAGAATATAGTTTTTTTTTTATAATATAGATTGACACTCAAACGAAAGAATAATAATAATAATACTTAAACATACATCTATAACAAAAAAGAGAATAATAGAGTAAGAGGAGAAAACCCATTAATGTTTGACTTTAGTCATTCTCTCAGATGTCAAATCAACTACCGCTCATTGAACATATGTTCTTTAGTTGACATATCTATATAAATATTTGATTATTTTAGACTTGGATAAAATATTTGAATGGGAACCATTAAAAACCGATAGTATAATTAATAAATCAACTGAATTACGTTGTCGTCCACCAACTGGTAATCCATATCCAAAAGTAAGATATTATATAATAAACAATAGCTTACTATAGATCGTTGTTATACACTCACAAATAAATAGATCATTATCGTTCTTCAAAACGACATATGGAGGTTAATAGGACACAAGGAAAAAAAAATGATTCTTATTTGTATATATTAGTCCATCTATATCTTAAACCACTTGATCGATTATCCAACTGATACTCGACACCTTTAAAAAAAAAAAAAAAGGTAGTATGCTTGTTAATCTTTAAAAATAATATCGTGTCGCTTGCTATTTAAAACATAAGAGGAAGAGAAAGAGAATTGACAGATAATAGTCCTATGCCATTTTCACACATTAATGAATGAAAGTGATAATTTGAATTAAAAAGGAAATGAAATTTTTTTGTAAATGCAAACAAACATGCAAAAGAATATATATTCACTTTGTTTTTGTGAAACGCGATCTTAAAAGAACATTGAAGTATTGAAATAGGGGGGGGAAGAGTTTCAATCTTCTCCTTTCATACTTAAACAAATTGAGGAAAATTACCTTGCGAGATGACTATAATGAATTTTCAATAATAAGGTGTACATCCGAATCACCAATAAAAGATCGGCAAAATTACGATTTTTTTTTTAAAATAAATTACAGTAAAAACACCTTCAACAAACATCTTAGAAGAACTTATAACATATGATTCCATCTTCTCTTTTCACTATTGAAAACTACAAAACTCTCTCTTGTTTCTATCAAAAACTATTCCAACAATATCGAATCGTCTTTTTTTGTTTTTTAGGTAACATGGTTGAAAGATAATCAACCAGTTGAAATAAATCGTAATGGTCGTTTTATACTTTCAAATGAAAATTCTTTACTTATAGCACAAGTTAAAAAAAGTGATGCAGGAAATTATACATGTATTGCAACAAATATAGCTGGAACATATTCAAGTGAACCAGCCGAATTAATTGTTCATGGTATAAAGAATATAAAACAAATGTTTTTGAAAAATTTGTTTTTTCATATGTAGATGATCGTGGTTGGTCAGAATGGCAAACATTTTCTGAATGTAAAGGTATACCATGTAGTATTGGTCGTCAACGACGAATACGTACATGTCTTAATTCACCAACAATAACAAATAAACCTAGTTGTGATGGAGATCAAATACAAGAAAGAGAATGTTCTTTACCTTGTCAAACAGATTTTTTAACAGGTGAAATATTTTATCAAAAAAAAATGATTTCTATAATTAAATTTTTTTTGTTTTTCTAAAGATATTGATTTTTCTCAATGGTCATCATGGTCAAATTGTATTGGTATTCCATGTCAAATAGGTAAACAACAACGTATTCGAACTTGTTTAACACA
Organism: Rotaria sp. Silwood1; assembly: GCA_905250075.1. Lineage (NCBI taxonomy): Eukaryota > Metazoa > Rotifera > Eurotatoria > Philodinida > Philodinidae > Rotaria > Rotaria sp. Silwood1. Next base: position 85,721 of record CAJNOP010000636.1, on the reverse strand, counting down.
ATTTTTATGTCATGATGAACAAATACAAGAACAAGATTGTTTTGTACCTTGTTTAAATAAAAATCAATCAACATCATTAAATGGTAAAATATTCATATATATATATATTTAATTGTTGTTGTTGTTTTTTTTTATTTCAAGGTATTTATTCAAATTGGACAAATTGGTCAACATGTCGATCATCAGATTGTACATCAATACGTACACGAACATGTCTAGAAGAACCATGTTTTGATTATTTAATTGAAAGTCGTTCATGTAAAGAAAATTCATGTTCAAGTAAAGATTATTGTTAGATAATTTATATTCTTTTTTTTTTTTCGTTTATAGGTACTAATGATACAGGCACTCAAGTATCTACTTCTGCTCTCAATGTGATCGTTTATTCATCGACTGGTTTCGGTGCTCTTATGTTTCTTTTACTAGCTATTCTATTTATTATTATATATTGCCGTCGTCGACAACATATAACAAGAAAAAAAGGTAGAAGAAGACAAATGATTATATAACCTTCATATCAGACAATTGTATTTTTCTTCTTCCGTTTTTTTTTTATATGAGTCTAGACTAAACAAAGTGACATTTGTGCACTTATATTGATATTCGAACTTTTTTTTCCTATCGTTCGTAAGGCAACAGCTGAATTTTTAAATCAATATAAATCTTTTTCTTGCTACGCTTTAAATTGAAATCAAACTGACAGATAGCAATCTGTATGTATGTGTGAATAGAAAAGAAAACCACAGCGATAATTGTAGTATGTGTTGGTTAGTCACAGCAGTAGCAGCAGCCGGACACTTGATAGATTAACGAATTGAAAAAAAAAGAAAGACATGTCTGTCATCAGTGTACCATGTGTATTAATTTGTACAATAAGTGAACAATTGTTAAAAAACAATTTTCTATGGAATATATAATGAGAAGAAAATGAAATGAACAAATGCAGGTTGTTTCTCAGGTCACGCACATCCGTTGACAAAATATTACCTGAGGACATGAAAATGTTTTTTTTTTCTTTCTCTGTTGATTGAAACTAATTCATTAAATGTCTTTAATAATGAATATTTTGTCAATGATCAATCTGATTTCATATATCTTATTAATTATCAGTACATGTCTCAAGAATCAGATCTTTTTACAATCTATCAGGTCTGATGAGAGAACATTTTCAACTGTCCAACAGCTTTTAAGTTCAATCTCTTGACATAAGACAGATCCCATTAAGGTAGAAAAAATTCCAAAATACTAAGTGCCCATAGCTCTTCTGTCTGTAATGAGAAGTATTTTACTAAAATTTCAACCTCTAGCATGTTACATATCAAAAAATTGAATTATGATATTTCAACCTGAGTTTTCGCCTATAGACTAATCTATACGTAAGTAGAATTCATTGAAAATTTCAGCTCAAAATAATGTTGCATTCTTGAGATATTTGAGTATCAAGTATACGAAAATTCTAACATTTTCCATGATACTCGATTCAGTTTTAGTACTTGAATCGCTCGAGAATGCAACATTATTTTGAGCTGAAATTTGATGTGGACTCTACTTACCTATAGATTAGTGTATAGGCGAAATCTCAGGTTGAAATATCATAATTCAATTTTTTGATATGTAATATGCTAGAGATTGAAATTTCAGTAAAATGCTTCTAACTCCAGACAGAAGAGCTATGGGCACTTAGTATTGTGGGATTTTTTCTACCTTAATGGGACCTACCTTATGAAACGAGATCGAACTTAAAAGCTTTTGGACAGTTGAAAATGTTACCAGTGCCCATGCAAGGAAAACTTGCAAAAAAAAGCGTAAAATTTAGGTTGAAATCGGCTCTTATGGCTGGAGAAAACTGAAAATTTTTGATTAGTGATAGGTGTACACTCTCCTACATCTCTCGCTCGGGCGGGGCCTAAAGAATGTTCCCTCCTAAGTCTGAAAGTTTTTGAACGCGATAAGTTCTAGTTTCGTTCTCATTAGCATTCTGCTACAACTCTCTTATTTATTTACGTTAAATTAGAAAATAATCAATATTGTTTTACTAGGTCTATCAACATGTATTCCATCAAATACAACATGTAGTAGTTGTCGTATAGAAAAAAATGAATATCCATTTTATTATTCCATACAACAAGATACAACATCAACAAAATCTGGTACATCACATAATAATTCAATATCATTAACAAATTCTGATATTGGAAATGAAAAAGAAAAATTAATTTTTTTTAATGAATCATTATTAAATAAACAATTTAATACATTAAAAATATTAAATCAAAATTATTTAAATAATATCTATGAAAAAATTCTACAATCATTACCAGAAAATATTGATTTACGTTATTTTACTGTATCAATACTTAATAATACAGGTTGTTATCTTGAAATACCACATACAGGTGTATCATTAACAATACCTGAAGATGCTGTTTTACTTGATCAAGATCATTTAATATTTATTGCTTTACTTACATTTGAAAATTCTATGCCTATATTAAATAATAAACAAACACGTTTATCACCTATTATACTTATTGGTCCATCAAATATAACATTAGTTAAACCAGCTGTACTTTCATTTCAACATTCAGCTATATTAGAATCATCATGGAAATTAAATTTAATGTTTACTGATGATATTATTCATTGGAAATCTATTTTAACATATGGACAAGAAAATATTTCAACACCTGTTTATTTACAATTTAATAATGAACAACAAGCATTTGTTTTAGTAAGAAAATATAAAAATTTTTTCAAATACAAAAATTGAAATTTTTTTTAAGTTTGAAACAATGGGTGCATATACATTAATTGGTGAATCAATAATAAATAATCATGCATCAAAATATCTTCAAATGGCTTGTTTTTATAATCAATCAACATTACGTCTTCGATTTTTTGATAAAACATTAGATGCATTTGAACAATGTATAAATGAAGAATTTGCAATGAAAAATTTTTTATGTGATCAACCAAAAGATTTTATTTTATATGATTATCAAGATCATATATGTATTAATGTTGATTTAGAATTATCAACAATATCAAGAATAAATATTGGTTATAAAGAAATTTCATTTATATCATTTTGGACACATCATATTAATCGATCATGTTTTATTTTTATTATACCAAATTTACAAATAAATAATTTTATGAATCAATTTGCTATACATATTGATGTTTATCAACCAACAATAGTTGAAAATACATTACATACACGTTTTATTATTAATACACATTATGTAAGTTTATTATAAATAATAAAACAAAAAATTTATTTCGTATGAAAATAATTTTTTTTTTTTCATTGAAATTTTAAAATATTTATATTAAATAGTAATATTGAATTGAATATTCTTCGATATATATCTATTACTATTATAGTTACAAAACAATTCTGGATGGAATACAATCTCATTACGTCATCGACAATCTTCAAAATCTTCTGAGAAAATGTCTAGGTAATTTTTTTTTTTTTTGCAAAAGTTTTATAATCTTAAATTAATGTCTTTTTGTTTTTCTTTGTAAAGATTACCAAAAATAATTCGACAAAAACTATGTGAAATACTTGATCCACCAACATCATTAGGAAATGATTGGCGTATGTTTGCAAGTAATTTACTTGGAATTAAGTAAAAATTTTTGTTTTTTTTTTTTAAATGAAATATATTTTATATTGATTTGAAAATTTCTTATTTAAGTTATCTACAATATTTTGCTACAAAAACAAGTCCAACTGAACATTTATTAACATTATGGGATGCTCGACAAGAATCACTTGTTAGTATGATTAATGTACTTAATCAAATAGGTCGTAGTGATGCTGCCTGTATTATAATAACACATATGAATATAACACATTGATTAAATAATTAATACGGTGCAAAATAGAAAAGGCAACAGCAATATTTTCTTCTTTTTTTTAGTCTTGTGACGAGCTCTTTTGTCGGTATTTTTTTAAATATCTTTATCAATGTATTATACATTTTGTTGTTTGCTTTTTTTTTCTCTCATTTTCAGTAATAAAAAAAAAAGAAGAAAACATTATTCGAACTTTTCAAAAGTGTATATCTATTACAGAAAATGTCAAGTCTTTGTTGAAGAAAAAATACACGTATGTAGATAAATAAACTGTTAGAAAATGAGATTTCAATACTTCTAATAAATTTGATGGATTTACCATTATAGGCATATCTTCTTTTTTCTCCATTTAATAAGAACAAAACTACATAATACATGAGCTAAGTCTGTAGGGCGAACTTAATGCGAAGCACAGCAATAAGCTAGACTTGTCGTTTATGAAAATTATAAAACTTGAAAATTGGTTGAAATGTCAAATGTAGCAAAAAAAGCATATTTTTTCATTATGTATGTCACAAATTAGTAATTAGGAAACAAGCTGAACTTTGTATTAACTGAAAAGCAATAGATATTGTATTAAAGACTGATGAAAAGTTAACGAAAAATAATGTTGTTTTCATGTCCCGTCATAGATTCGAGATTTTGGTATTGGGTGCAGGTGAAGATGGAAGGCGACATCTCCACCCATATTTTATGAATGATTAATTGAGTTCACACGAAGATAAGTCTTCTGACGCATATATGCGTCAATGACAGTGAAAGAATTAATCATATGATAATATTTGAGAAAACTACTATTGGAATTTTAAAAGAAGGCAGGTGGAAAAAAAGCTTATAACTTTCGAACGAAATGTCATAGCGACCTGTGGTTTTCAGCAATCGATAGAAGATTATAGGGGACACATTTTTATATAAAAACCAAGGTTTAAATGATCAGTGATTGTGAGGTCACTGAAAGAGTAGGTCCGTTATTTGGTGAAATATCAGCAGAACAAGCTGAAATTTTCAGCATATATAGCCCCACCTGTAGCCCAATCTTTCTTAAAAATATCATCGATAAATCTTATAATGACGAGAAATGGTGAGCTAATCATCATCTGGTTTTACATAAGGCTCTCATTCACTCAATATATTACGAAATGACCTCAATTCTTGACTGAATAAATATCATAATCTAGACTTCATATCTATGCAATAGCATCCTCCTTTGGTCGTAGAAATGTACGGAAATAGCCAAAATTCGACGAAGAAATGATTTTCATACAGTAAGTATTTTAAAACAAATCTTCCCAACTTTCTCAAGAGAAATGTAGAACTTAGTAATATTTTCACCGTCTCTTCTCGTTCATATAATCAAACTATGATATAATTGCATAGATGTGAAGTCTAGATTATGATATTTATTCAGTCAAAAATTGAGGCCATTTCCTAATATATTGAATGAATGAGAGCCTTATGTAAGACCAGATGATGATTGGCTCACCATTCCTCGTCATTATAAGATTTATCGATGATATTTTTAAGAAAGATTGGGCTACAGGTGGGGCTATATATGCTGAAAATTTCAGCTTGTTCTGCTGATATTTCACCAAATAACGGGTCTACTCTTTCAGTGACCTCACAATCACTGATCATTTAAACCTTGGTTTTTATATAAAAATGTGTTCCCTATAATCTTCTATCGATTACTGAAAACCGCAGGTCGCTATGACATTTCGTTCGAAAGTTATAAAGTTTTTTCCACCTGCCTTCTTTTAAAATTCCGATAGTAGTACTTAGTTTTGTTTTTTTTATATTGGATTTCATTCAAGGAGAAAAATTTTCTATGATGAAAATCATTATTTATCATGAATCATTTTCAATAGCATGACATATACGCATTTAGTTTAAATATTTTTCTTTTACAGAAAAGCAAAATAATTTATCTTATGTATTAATTGATATATTTTTATTTATGAATGTATTCTTTCAATTTATATTTGATTAAGTTTTAACTTAGTATTATGTGTAAATTAAACATATATGTCACACTTGAAATTTAAAGCCAATTCAAGTTTCAATTTTCAAATATTAACTTTCAAACATACACATCACTGATGATGTGAGTGCTATAGAAACACAGACCATTGAAACTTGATTTGAATTCATTTATTAAGTTTGGCACTATTATATTGAATAGAGTTCGATTAAGCAAGAAGAGACAAAAATATTTATTTTATTGCCGTAAGGTATAAAAAAATCGATTAGTAATGCCACGACCACTTGCGTGTCTATTATTTTTTATTCGCTTTCAGTTTTTGATTTTTTCTTTCTTCCTTTTTTCATACACAAACCTTCAATTTCTTCTTTTTAATATATACTACTAACATTGCCGTTATGATTGACAACAACATCGAGCAAAATAAAACACCCTGATTGTCGCAAATCATTCTCTAAAGAAGGTATTCAATTATTTTGAATTTTTGTTAGACAGCGCCTGCTGCCAATGCTATATTGAATTGTCACCGAATTCATTTTTCTTGCATTACTTCTATCAAAGTAAGGTAAACACTTTGAAAAATTCTTACAATACACTGTAATAAGAGCAAATAACTATAGCAGAATAGCTATAAAAAAAAAATTTCATATGATATACTTTTGATAAAATGCATATTTAGGGCAATCATAGACAGTACACTACTGTGCATTCATCTAGGCGCAACTGTTTCTCTTGCGGCTGCGCGAAAATGTTTTGTAACTATTAATTCGGGTTCTTTTCGTGTTCTTGTAGCACAATTCGAATATTTAGAGAAGACAGAATGCGCTACCAATAAGAAGATAATGTATGTAAATCTCAATAAAATTTATTAAAAATAGTTCACCTGGTACGAATAGTACACCGCTATAGTTTTCTCTATTTTCATACTGATGAACACGATGTGTAAATATAATGAAAGCGAAAGTCGGACGACACTTGCCGTTAATTTCATTCAGCCTATTGAAATTACTAGATGTGTAGTAACTAAAAACGAGATAGTTATCACTAAATTGAAACTAGTCAGTTATTTTATAATACTAAAACTTCATGATAATTTTTTTATTGTTGTAAGTAGTGAATATATTATCAGCAGTTCCGAAACAGTCAGTTGTGGCGATTATAGGAGCACAATGGTTACTCCCGATGAGCTATGAATATGCATCTATGGTGAATAAAAGGGATGCTTCGAATTTGTGGGATTATTTCTTTCATATTGTGTTGCTTCTCGGTCTTTTCCAATGTGGATGCCAAAAATAAATACAAGTCGTTTAGTTCCACTTATCAATCTACAAAAGAAAACATTCTTGTACCGTTCTCGATTAGAAATCTGACATATCCAATACATAACCTATTAGCGAGGCACATATTGCATTGCTGAGTAAAATTCCCTTTATACATTTACAAGTAGAACAGAAAACCTTAATCTTTAAAACTGTTGTCATTTTCAATGAGAAAAGCTGTATCTTGTACAATATTTTTGTGTTGCCTTATCAGTATAAATAATAACTGCGTATCATGTAGTCAGTACACCAGAGGTGGAACCGGTCCGACAATCCGGCTCCGATCCGGCCGGACCGGGCAGGACCGAATTTTTGCCAGTTCATCATTACAAAATTGTTGCTTGCACCCAAGAATTTTCTCTAGTGAAAACGGTTTTGTTATGATATTTGCAAGTCAGAAGAATGTATTTGCAAAAAACTGAATAGATATCTTGTCTTCAACTTGACTATAAACGATTGATTGTTCTCTTTATATTTCTATCGATTTCTTTCTCGTATATCACTCAATTTAATCTTGATCAAATATTTATTCTCTTGTTCTATTTAGGCAGCTGCCTGAACCAAGAAAAATAAATATTTACGTTTTTGTGTTAGATTTATTATAAACTTGCCTTTTTTTCTTTTTTGAAATTAAGATGAAAAACAGATTTGATCTGAATAGCTAATTTGTATCGATGTTGGGCTCGGCAAGTCGATGCACCCTGCTATAAAATATGAAGGAAGAGTTCTAGTTCCAATTTTTATTTCCAGTTCGGACTAGGAGTGTCGATTTGCTGTTAATTTATATTTATTTTAAATTGGATTTACATAAATTTAAATAATTTTACAAAATTTAAATTTATGTAAATCCAATTTAAATTCAAAATAAATAAAACTTTTTAAAATTTATGTTTGGATTTAAAAATTTTTCGTAAATGTAAATTGATCACCCCTAGTTCGGATTTCTGCATGTGAATATTCAATTCCCCCTTCGCCAACATTTTATGTGAACAGATACTTTTACAGTCGGTTATTTTCACCGGATTTTTGCCAGTTTGGCTGTAAAATTCACCCGGTCAATTGCTGGCCGGACCGGACTGGACAGAAAAAACCTACCCGGTTCCAACTCTGCAGTACACCACATGTACCTGTACTTTTCTCTTTTAGATTTTGTTTTTTTTTTAGCACCATCTAAATGATTATATTTCCTTCTCCTTACGATCATGTGCTTCCACATCAGATTAAAGTTACATTTCCAGACGATTTTTCAGCAAACGAAAACACTCTTGATCGAGTGGTTGGCTCTCTTCTCGGATTAGCCATCGGTGATGCACTGGGAGCCAGTGTCGAATTTCGCCCACATGCTTACCTTCTACATCATCCTGTTACTGACATGCAAAGAGGAGGTACATGGGGTCTTGATGCAGGACAATGGACAGATGATACATCCATGAGTCTATGTCTCGCTTCATCACTAATTACTAAACGGCGTTTTGATCCCTATGATCAAATGGTTCGTTATAAATGGTGGTACAAATACGGTTTCCTCTCATCCACTGGTCACTGTTTTGATATTGGCAGTGCTACTCGTCAAGCGCTTGATGAATTCAGTCGCCGTCAAATACTTTTGAAGAATTTCTATTATTGCACAACTGAGGAAGAAGTCGATCGGCTTCCACTGGAGAAAGTTCTGTACGTAAAAGACTTCAGTTGCGACTGTAGTTCATCGGATGTCGCTGGAAATGGAGCTCTAATGCGTCTCGCTCCTGTACCACTCTTTTATTTTCGTTCACCCCTCGAAGCCGTTAGTTATGCTGGGCGCAGTGCTACATTGACTCATGGAGATATCAAAGCGTCCGATGCTTGCCGATACTATGCAGCATTGATCGTCGCGGCTGTCCATGGTGAGCCCAAAACCAGTCTGCTAAGTAATGAGTTTTATAAAAATCATCGACATTGGTTCGGGTCGGAAAGTCTCCACCCAGAAATTCTACGGGTGGCTCAAGGTTCCTACAAGCGGCCTCATGGATATGATGATGGAATTCGTGGCAAGGGATATATAGTGAGCGCGCTGGAAGCCGCTCTGTGGGCATTTTTTTACGATCAGAACTCATTCAAGAAGGGAGTTCTTGATGTTATCAAGCTAGGAGATGACACTGACACTACAGCAGCCATCTATGGTCAGTTGGCTGGTGCTTATTATGGTTATCAAAGTATTCCAGAAAATTGGCGACAACAGCTCTATGCTAATCAACTGATTACTAGTATTGGTCATTGGTTACATTTTCTCGGAAAACAGCAATCTCATAGTCAACAACAATCACAAAAAGTGATTGTACAAAAGCCAATACCTGCTACAAATCCTCAAAGACAACATCAAAAGTTAGATTTCACAACATCTTTGAACAATAGAATACACCAGAATACGTCTGCTATTGGTGTAACCGGCTATTACCTACATCCGACTGTGTCACACAGTGTACCGATTGAATGGAGTCAACCGAAAAATACTTACCGTGATCCTTATCTCGTCGATACTAGTTACAATACGAACTGGAGCCCGCCATTTCATGATGAAATGTTCACGACACGTTTACCCAGCCATCGCACAACTCCAAAATCATTCGATGGTTACAATTATCCGTATTATTCGCGCCAACACCACTATTATCAGCGTTACTGATAACAAGTGTTGGTAATTCAACTAATTATAAAGTTGGCTTTTTTGAATTTCAATCGGCAAGAAATAACACATATAACTTCAAAAATATGTTTTGTTTTCTAATCTGTTGAAAGAAAATACATAATTGTATCAAACATTCTACGTATCATAAATAAAATAACTTTCTAGTTAATGTCGAAATTCGGTTGTAGAAGAACTCCAGAAAATTCGACTAAACGGATGAGGATAATTTTTATCTAAATATCCAATTCAAAGAAGTTCAAATGCGTATAGAAAGATCTTATGAGATATGATTGATTTTCGTGGCTTCCAAAGAGGGTGTGGGTGTGGAATGTGATCTTTTTCTTAAACCATACTCACCCTCACACCCACTCATACACATGCCAATACACCAATATCCCATACTCACATTCTCTCTCGGTTCAGTTATTGTCGAGAATCAATATTGATTGATATAAAAACCAAGACTTTTTCTATGATTCTAAGCTAGTTGACAGGCATATTTAGGAGCGAATATTCTTTTTTTCCTTTCAATCAATTCAAAATTCTTTTATTCTACTGCTGTTTCATGCGAATAAATTTAAATGAAAATTTAAAAAAAATGGTCATTTTTTCTTCTACCAAGTATAAATCCATGCATACGAGGTAACAATCGATTGCGTCGGCGATCCAATGGCATTTCCATCTTGGTAGACAAGACATTTAAAACCACGATCATCGAGAACATCACCATTTCTCCATTCAAAACGAAAACCATTATTAAAAAAGATTGGATCGAGATCATGCATACGATAAGCAGACCATTCCAACGAACTATTAGATACTTGTCGAAAGTGTGTAAAACCCGAGACTTCGAAATGAAATTGTCCACCATCGAAATAAAAAGCACTATCAAAATAATCTTCCGTACCCGTCGAGATGATTACGCCGGGAAATGCCTCGTCATAATCTGGATAAGCATGATAACAACCTTCGAGAAATTCCAGATTTCCACTGATAACCGCTAAACTATGTGAAAGAAGAAGACCCTGACCAGTTGGAATGTCTACCACGCGGATCCATGCGAATGGATCATAAGTTTTATTTTCGATTTTATGTAAATTTAAACGTGCATTGGTTGGAAGTTGAAAGCCATGAAATGCAGTAGGTAGATTTTCCGTGCCACGTACAATGATCCAGATCCTTTTTCTAGTGGTTATACCAGTGGGTAACTGGCCAGTAACTCGAATAGATTTTTGAAATGGAACTCGACTGGAGTATGACGAGAATTTATAAAATCAAAGATCAAATAGAGCATCTACTTACAAATTATTGTACCAACCACCACCTTTTGCTCCTTTACCCATCCATTTCGTACCCCAAGGTGCGGTCTGATCATTAAAACCAGCTCCAACTAACATATAACTTACGAATTGAATGGATGGAATACTTTCACCATCGATATAGTACGAAAAAGTCGAAAGATCGATCGCTAGAAAATAAGACAAACAGTATTTCTCTTAACAATTCAAAAGAACGAGTGAAGAACAAGTTTACCCGGATCACCTGACGCCCAAAAATGCGTGAGAACACCCCATGATGAATCAGAAGCAAGTGTATGATTGAAGATTTCGGTCTAGAAAAGTGTCATATCTTCAATTTCGATCATAAGAAACTCTTCGCCGCAAAGATGTACCTCATTCGGATACAGCCACTGAGAGGCACGACCAATACCAAATGTTTTTATATCTTGAGCTTGTAGAGCTACCGCAGATACTACTAACAAGAACCAGACATGCATGTTGATAAATAACTAGCAAGACAAGTTAGATTGCTTTTGCTTATGGTTCTTATCTACTTGTCGCTCTTGAAACGTGATATCCATCGGTTACACTAAAATGATAAGACATAGTTGGTTGACATATGTATCGTTCTGCAAATAAAATGACAGGCCAATTCAGCATTGGATAGTTAGCGAGCAGCATTTTTCAAAGAGAACTTGTTTGCGTTTTCTGATCGATTGAAGAAGACAAGATAGTGATGTAACTAGAAAAAAAAGAGGCAACTCAACCTTCAGATTTTAATTAAACAGACGCTCATCTCCCCATATCTTTTCATCGACATTTTTCTACGAAGAAATTTATTTGTTTGCATTTTATTCGTAAAAGTTTTAATATCACCATATTCGAAGTTCTTTGATATATTCCAATTCAAATTCTCATAATCTACGCATAATGCCCATGAGTTCAACAAAGATGATAATCGAATGTAACTAAAGACATGTTGATCAATTGATTGAGTGAGGATAGAATTCATGAAACAGATGATATAAGTCTTCTCCACGAAGTAATTCAATTCAAAATAAGAAGTTTTTTTGCCAAAAGATAGAGCGTTTTAGCCTCCTTCGAATCATATAACACTTAACTTTATCAAATACTCATAAATGAAACGACGCAATAGAAAGAGAAGCACCTTTTAAAAGAATTCACACTTTTTCTATATATGGGCCGTACATGTAGTTAGAAAAAGTTCAATTATTCGCAAACTGCTGCTAATTACTTGTTTATTTCTCAAGATAGCTGGATGTTTGTGCATCATTTTATACAGAAAAAAATTCTATGCTCAAAAAAATGAAGAGACCTCTGTATTCGTATTAAACTATATAATAAAAAGTAAAATTCTTGACACTTACGACATAGCTATTCGTATTATGAACATTGACTGTAAGGATAAGTTGCCTATGATATTTTTGCATATCTTTTCTTGCTTAAGAAAACTGGTATTTTCTCATGTATTCGTTCACACGATATTTTTTAGTTTTCTAAAACTTTACCTCTCTACCTATAATAGCATTCTCATTCCTTAGTTTGTGTTATTTGAAAATATCTGCTGGGAAAAATTTTACAAAAAAAAATTCAAGCACATTCAAAGAACATTTATAATAGAATTCACTGATATAAATATAGTCTCCATTAATGTCTATTTCCTACTAGGACGAATGATTTCGCAAAAGCATTCTTTGATTTTTCCGAAAAAAGGATTCAATATTTGTCTAAGATAATTACCCTTTGATCATCGAAATATCATTGGATCAAATAGTTGTGAGTATGAACTTCATTTTAGAACATTTACTCTTTGGTAATAATGCAAATCTCTTATTTCCATAGACATTCAATTCCTGAGCATCTGATTAATGGTCAAATCGATCTGTGCGTCGATTAAGTTCAACATATTTCTGTTAATAATCATCCGATAAAAAAAGAAATCGTTTCCACTTGTTCAAAACATAACTCATTAACCAGACTGATCGAAAATTATAATGTGTAAAAGCGAACCACGGATTGTAGCGTAAAATAGGATGAAAGTTGATATTGTGTCACATCATTTACATCAGTAGTAATTGCATCCTTTTGTTGTAGTATGAATTTGTTTTATTGACTATTCAAAAAGAAAACGACATAAATGGACATCTTTCGACAACATTTATTGATTGGATGAAATAATGCTTTTATATTTTCTTGCTTGCTAAAAGTTGAAATGCATTCTGTTTATTGACTCATTCATATAACTAAGCGAAAAAAATTAGACCTGTTTTTGCAAGACAACAAACACAATATATCTACTATTAGTATTTACCATAAAAATATTACTATTACATTTAAGCATAGCGAAGATGTTACCAACTACTTCCGCTTTGTCAGCTACAATGCCTGACGACTGTTCCATTTGTTTAAATGCTTTAGCACCTGGTTCACCTCTTCTCACATTGTCATGTAATCACAAGTTTCATTTACAATGTCTTGCATTAAATTTGAAAGCACAACATCAGCAGTGTCCATTGTGTCGAGTCAACATCGACACAAGTGTAATTCAAATGTTGACTAGTGCCAATACTAATACAGTACCGTTACAGCAGCACAATTTGATGCATCAATATGGAGCAGATCCTCTAGAGAATAATCAACACGATCGAAGTATTTTATCATCTGTTGACGTAAGTGATAAATTGGATGACTTTCTACCACGTTGACAACCAATGCCACTCATGATTTGGCAAAGTGATCAACAGAATCCTTTTTCATATTTAGAGGACTATCACATTGCATGAACTTCGGTCTTTCCTATTAAGGCATGGGAAAAAAGTTCGCGGCATTTTTCCTATCGATATATCTTTGCAACTACTTGAGCAATTTCAACAAATAAATAGTCATTTTAAAGAGCATTTCAAAGTACACTTATTGTGCAAAAATAAAGGTTTCAACTTAAGAAGTAAGAGCGTCAATAAAGAAAGTTTTGTTACATGCTTTTTTTGGTTCTCAAAAAAACAACAGGTGAGGCAGATTAAACGGTAGCATTTTGCATTTCAACTTTTCATCACTTAATATGTTGTTTAAAAAAAAACAAAATATGTCACAAGATGTAACGCAAAAAGCTCTACAATCTACAAAGTAAAGCTGATTTTAATTGTGCACTTTTTGTTTTCAAACAAAGTAAAATTCTGTGCGACTGATTTTCAACGCTGTAAAAAGATCATTTTTTTCTACATGAATCATTCATTGCATCTTTTCATCACCTAATACATTCTATTCAAAAAAACAAAATATACCACAAGATGCAGCATGAAAAGCTCTACAATTTACACAGAAGACTTTATTTGTTAAAATCTCTCTAGTAGTTGCAAAGACATATCGATAGAAAAAATATCGCGAACTTTTTTCTCTTATATTATATAGGTCGTTGCTTCAGTGGAAGATCCACTTGATAATATTGCCGTACAAACGTTCTCCACTCGTATTTCTTCGGCTCGACAAGCTAACATCTTATCAAATGTTACCACTATTCCTATGATTACCGTCTCGACCACATTGGAATTTGATGGTCAATTATCTTATCAGGAATCGAACATTTATGGACTTGTTACTCTCAAAGCGCCATCGATTAGTTGGCCGTCAGAAGAGGATTTATCATCAATATCTCGTGTTCCAATAGATCTTATTTGCGTCGTTGATCAAAGCAAATCAATGACAGGAAATAAAATGACCTTACTGAAACAAACATTGATCTATATTGTTGAACAATTAAACGAAATGGATAGACTGGCTATTATCTCATTTGACAGAAGAGCTTTTGATCGTTCTCATGGACTTAAACGTATGAATCAACAAAAGTGAGTAGCACTTACATATCAATGTTCTATCTGTTTAGAAGTTTAAGATTGAAATGTCCTATGTATGATGTTTAGTCAGGAAAGAATAAAGAGAGCAATTAATGACGATATGCAGGTCGGAAGTGGAACATTTATTGGATGCGGTCTGAAAATGGGTATCGACTTATTCACTAGTCGTCAGACCAGAAATCCGCTCAGTGCTTTACTCTTACTCACCGATGGTGAGGACAATCGAAAGCATGATTATTCTCAATTAATGGAAAGATTACCTGAAGAAATTCCTTGCCATACATTTGGCTATGGACGCAAACATGAAACTGCTCTACTTGTACAACTAGCCGAACAGGGTAATGGAGGTACATTCACATATATTGTAAGTTAAACTTAGCCTTGTTTACCATTTCATTTATTCCGTTAACTCTTCAAGTTAAGAGATTATCACTGGTGCTCGATCGAATTTGTTAAACTGCATTTGTTTGTTTACGGTTTGCTTTTAGAGGTGCTATTCGTGACACTTTTGTGACGATTGAGTTAAAAGGTTATTGAAAGTGATATCCATATTGACAAATAAACTGTACATTAGGATTCCAAATGATTGTAAAAGAGGACATGAGAATGTTTTGTCGTCTTTCACAAATGCTATTAAATTCACTTTTTACGAAATGAAAGTACTATCATGGTATTTTCCTAAGCTTAATAGTTATTTCATTTTTTTTGGACAGCGTTAAGAGTCTCTACTATTTCGCACAGAATTATTGATGAAATTCTCGATTAAAGTAAACAACCCGATTCTACATATATCATACTTGACAATTGAAATCTCATGAGAATGGTTATGCTTGTGAAGACATTCAAAAATGAGCTACAGTTTCTGTTAGTTGAGTCATCTTTTGAAAAGTCAAATCTAAGCCTTCTCTCTAGGTCTACGCTCAACTTCACCGGTAAATTTTTAGGCAAGTATCTTAATAAGAAATACTTCACGTTAGGTTGCACTAGACTTAAGAAAGCTGCTTTCGATAAAACCAGTTAAAGAATTTTATTTGAATACAGTATA
Source organism: Rotaria sp. Silwood1 (assembly GCA_905250075.1). NCBI lineage: Eukaryota > Metazoa > Rotifera > Eurotatoria > Philodinida > Philodinidae > Rotaria > Rotaria sp. Silwood1. The sequence continues at coordinate 69,698 of CAJNOP010000636.1, read as the reverse complement.
CGTGGTCTGTCGTATAGGATAAACATTATGCTATGGGTCCTGCTTTTGCGACAATCATGGCTGGTTTGTTGACATGTGTGGCTAAACAAATTTGTGTCAATATTGAATTTAGTGGAGAGTACCAAGTGACACATACTCATTCCAAATATAAACGTGAACCTGAGAAACTACCATCTTCCAAGCTCGTTTTCAAGTTGAACGATCTCGATGCCGATGAAAGTCGCAACCTTCTCTTCCAGTTACATGTACCAAAAGTACATATAGCTGCCGAGCAGTCCGTGAGAATGAATAGTTTAAATCTGATATTGGAGAACGAATCACAAGAGGAGCAACAAGTACCAGAAAATAATGTCGTTGGTGAGTTTATTTTCTATTAGCATCGGTTTTTCGAAGAATCTGATTTCATATAGAATCGACCTTTCCACATTTTATATTTATTGAAGCACACTCAATCCGATTGATAATTTCAGCTGTTTTTAATTGAGTTTTTTCATCGATTTAGTTCAAAAAATTTCCCTTCACAAACAGTCAAATTGACAGGAAAATATTTAAATAAGAATCCCTCACAATTTGAAAAGGCTTTTTCTACGGTCTATAGAAATTTTCCATTGTTTTCTTTTGGGTACATGTTTTTTTTCAAGAAGTTAAACTCTTGCACATCAGACAGCCAGGCGACAAAATTTTTTTATTTGAGGTCGAATTTGTGCAATCGCATTACGGACAAAAGAAAGTCGAATAGTATATCATATTAAAATCAGAATTTCATGAAAATCTTGAAAAGAATCTCCATTATGCTGACAAAAAAAGAGCATTCTCGACCATACAGAATACTAGGTTTGAAAGAAGCGATATTAGTAAAATATTATTAAAAGATCACTACTATGATCGAATTCTAAGTTCGAATAACATGAATATTGTTCGAATCATCTTAGGTCATGCGTCAGTTACATATATTGAACCAAATAGCGGAAATACATTAACTACTACACCCGTACCCTTTCATCTTGTTCGGGGTTCTTCTTTGTCATTCAAACAACTTCAAGTCAATTACGCACTTGATATTCAACGAAACCGGGTTGAAACAGCATTTGTACTCAGACGAGCTATGAACGAAAATAACTATCATCGATCGCTCCATCTTCTCAAAGCTCAAGTGAAAAAAATTCAGAAAAGTGTATCTGCTCAAGATCCATTTTGTCAGCAGTTGATCAAAGATCTTGAGCATCGTTATCCATCAGAACGTGATTATCGTTTGTCACAAAGTAATGCTTTCATTCAACACTCATCGGAAAGAAGTACGTACGCTCCAGAATCTACACCCAGTGTACTACTGTATCAGAGTCCGCAACAACGGCTGGAAATTATTCGTTTCAACGAGAAATACACTTAAAAAAAGCAATAGCGATTTAAATAACTAAGATTATTATAAATCTAGATTTCTAATAAAACAATCTTGTTTGTCAAATCAACGATAAATCATCTACTTTCATTCTAATAATGTATACTAAATTGTAAAAAGATTATAGAACAAGAAATCCTCGAAAGATATTTCGAGCCGAATCAAATAAGGTAATGAGAAAGATATAAAACTCTTACTTAAAACTAAATTATTTTATGGGTAAATCAAAAGATGTTATTATCTTACAACTAATTGTACAACTTACAATAATTTTTTGTTCGGTACTTGTTGAGTAAGATGATATTATACCATATATTAGATCCACGTATGTTGCTATCTGATGCTCTTTACACTAATTAACATCATGCCAGTTTAGAGCAATATGATTTTTAATTGGTGAATATATGCTGCTCGAGCTACGAAATATCTGTAGGCAGACAAATAGAACAACGACGAAGAAATACTTTTAGCAAAATATTGAAAAAATGAAACGAAGAAGGTACGAAAGGCATTTTCTTTGCATATTTGAAGTTACCAATGCTCCATCATCTGTTGCAAAATATTTCTGTTCTCTTTCTCATATATATTTCAAAAGTTCTACACCTAACGAGCGTATTCTTGTGCTCGAAATCTTGAGTTCAATAACATGTCAGACCAATTCAGTGTTCTGATTACAAAAAATAAACTACTCAGATGACTCAAGTCTACCTCTCGATCCTCTCAAAACAGATCGGATTCAGTCAAAACTTTCTTTTCAGAAAAATCAGAATCTCAAAAATGAATATAATGATTAAAACCTTATATCGTACGATCCGAATAAGTTAATTGTTGCCGTAAAATCACTCATGTCACATTCTATGCGTTTTATTTTTTTCTAGTATGCCTCAAAATAATTTTGTTTCAACTTGTATTTTTCCAAATTTTATTTTACTATTACTATGAACTATCATGTCGATGAAAATGAGGTGTTCAAAAAGAAAAAAAAATGAGTTTTGTTCATATAATAAGACAACTACTCGTTATAAACTATTCTCGTGCTACTTCACAAAGAGATTGATAGCAATGAACAAATTTAAAAAACGCAGCGATGCATTCAGAAGTATTCAAACTCATTTCAGTAATCAATTCTATACACATTTGGCAAGAAAACAATATGATTGGTGGAAAAACATGGATGATTCTAACAGCTTTTTTTCAATTTTTATGTCTCAAACACGATGGTCGAGTTTAATTGTCAAACGCGTTAGAGTATCTCACAATGGAGAAAAAATTATATTTAGCTGTCTAAAACGAGAGAAAAAATATAGCTTCACTGTTGATATACTAGTATTAGTTTGGTATGCATTCCCAATAGTGAAGCTCGCCTTCCACTAAGTTTCTCTTCATTTTTTTGTTTCTCTGATAGTCGAATAACTTTTGTGCACATTGAACTCATAGAAAAATCTCAACACAAAATAGATATATTCACGCATAATTGAGAAAACCAATTTTGTCACAATTTTAATCGTTCATAATTACTTTTTACAAATGCTGTACTTTTTTGAGAATATCTAACTTTTTTTCATGATTTTCTTTTGTTTTTCTTCCATGAAGTGTTAAGCAAGAACATAGACATATTTTTTTTACATACAATTTCTGTCAATGTTTTCATTTGATTGAACTATAGGCAAGGAGCGTTTATCTTGAACGCTCAATCCTATTCTATCAATAAAAAACCGTCGATATTTTAGTTGCAATTTTTTTTTATTGCAATGATTCCCTTCCTTTTCTTGAATACGCATATGTCGGTTTTAATAAATTATCTACGCGAGCTCAACGTTTTCGAAGAAAATGATCAAAACGAACATCAACATCGTTCAAATATATATGCAACACGAGTTTATCTCGTTCTACTTCTCTTAATTCTGATTGGTCTTACTCTCGGTCTATGTTTAACACAATCATCTGTCAAATTCATTTTAATGAATCCTACTATTGATCAATACGAATATTTGACAAGTGATGCTCAATGCACATGCTCGAATACGGCATTTGCCTACGGAACATTTATTACACTCGAGGCAAATTTGCATCAAATCTGTTCAAGTGATTTTATCTCGGATAGATGGATTGAAACAATATTCTCAAGAGCAAATATCAGTTACGTCTACAGAGCAGATTTTCGACTGACAGGCAGTGCTCAATTTCAAGCATTAGCTGGTTTCTGTCGTTTGTCAACTAAAGCAATTCAAAATAGTCTTCTTAATTTCTATGCAATGTCAATTATTAATCCACGAGTTCTATCCCGACATGTATTAGAATCGACGATGCCAATCACATTTCAATCTGAATTCAGTTTGATTAATGCAATGATCTTTGATAATCAATTTTTATCTGGACTTCAAACATCTATTGGCACACTATTCAATTATTACAATCGTGACAGTTTTCTTTTTTTCTCTGTGTCGATGAGTTACGGAGAGATCAATGAGCAATACTGCGGATACCATTACGACTACAATTGTCGATCAATCTCGGTCATTTTCAATCGAAATGAAATGAATCTCTATTGGTCGACTTTTTTGACTGATGAATGGATTGTTATGAAAATTCCTGGATTTGATACTGGTTGTATGCCAATCAATTCGCTTCTTCAGTCGTCTTTGGAATGCTTCTACAATCAGACATGTATTGATAAGCGTCTTTCATTTCTAACAGTAAACGACAACTTTACGGCGATTGCCTTACACGAACAGAGCGTATTCAAAAATAATTCCACTGTTCAGTTCATCATAGATCAGCTCATGGTAGAACATTGGAGAAAAGATTTTTCATATGAAGAATATTATCATCAATGTGCACCTCTCTATTGCAATTATTCGGTTACGGAACGGCGTAAGGCTATGATTGTACTCGCAGAAGTTATTGGTCTATTGGGAGGCTTAACGCTCATACTGAGGTTGATAATTTCACTTATTATTCAATTTATACGGAAAGAAAAATCATGCAATAATGAGCCTTCATCAGCCGTGATGGTAAGTAGGATCCTAATCTACCATTTCATTTAATTGACATTATTCATGAAATCCTATTGGGACACCACTCACATATCAAATACTGAACCTTGAATTTGAGAACTAACGAATGAAACTCTTCAAAAGATAAATTGATTGTTGATTGTCATGTTGCTCATCCGACCAGGCATAGTGAATCGTTCGAAGAGTCTAAGATAGCTCAGTTGTCTGAGGTTCTGTCTTGAAATATACTAATTTTAAGAAAAATTCATGATCCTGTTCAAGACATTAAAAAAGTTAAGTTTCGATTTTCGACTTTGAACTTTATAAAGTTTGCGTTCGAATGAAAATAGTTCAGAGATATAGCTTTTCAATATTTTGCTATGCAGCAATAAAACATTAAAGTTTTTATCTCACCATAGGAGATATCGAAATCAGTGAACTATTCTCATGGAGAGGTACATTTATGCAATGTTAGAAGATGAAAATCTAAGTTTGAGCATCTTTTAGTCCTAAGGAGTACTGCATGTTTTTCTTGAAAGCTTGATATCTCAAGAAAATTGTCTCTGGGCAATGGAAAAGTCAAAATCATGCGATATAAATGATTATGTTAGATGTTTTAATCGAAGTCGAACATACTTTATTAGTTCGATTAGTTTCAATATGATAAAAATGAAAGCAAAATGTTTTTTTTTGTTTCTAGGAATTAAATTTACATCTTTGTTTCGATTACTTTTCCACTATTTTAATGAAATGGAAACATTTTTTAGAAAAAGAATCGAAATAATGCAACCTACTTCTTTTACTTTTACCGAATGATTCTCCACCTTATCTGAATATTTGTCATTTTACATTTCATTTCTCATGAAGTAGAATTTTTAAGAACGAGAATGATGTCATGCCGATGTACTTCCTACAATAAATATCTGAATTTTTTCAATAGTTTCTAATTGACAGAATAACTTTAATACAGAAATCATATTACATATCGTTTCTATTCGATTAAAAAACATTAAAATTCAAAATAAATCGATTAAAATGTCCGTTATATCGACGGAAATTTTATTGTTTGATCCCTGTCGTAGTATCTCGATGAAAAATTTTTGCATTATTTTGATGCAACACAAATCATTTGTCTTGATTTCTTGGCTTCCTAGGTTCAGATAATTGAATCATCTACGGGTGTGGTACGAGTGCGGACGATGTGAGTGTAGGCTATAATAAAACACATACACAGCAAGAGAAGTGAACTATATTCCTACTCCTTCCTACATACACGACAGACAATAATGATTATAGTGATTTTGCTATAATTAATCAATAGGGAGTACCTATGAATGTTTAGTGAATGAATCAATTATTCATTTATTGATTATTTATTCAAAATATAGAAAAGAAATAAAGATTTCCTTCCCACAGACAAACAGAATTGATAAGGTTTCCAAACATCACACGTTCTGAGAGATATTTTGAACCGTTCATTTTTTTCCGTGTGAAAAATAAGCCAATCGATATGAGCAGGGCTCTCGTGGATAAGTCATACCTATTCATCATATATCCCATTTGAATCCCTTAGAGACTTGCTTTGTCCTGAATTTATTTCTTTAGTTAAAGTCCGCATCAACCAATCGATTACACGTGTCAAAAAGATCATCATTGAATTGAATCTCTTTTCAAATGAATCACACGATCAGCGTCTTCTTCGCTATCAAATAATCGGTTCTCGTTTTTATATACTTATCCTCATAGTTGGCTTTATTATTGTTGCGATGTATGCAGTCATCTCGGAAGAAGTCTATCGTGGAACAATTCAAAATCCCACATTGTCTCAGTATCTCGATAGGGAAAAACATCATTCTGATAGTCTTGTATGTCCATGTACGACGATCTCTGTATCATGCGCAAACATCATTTTGTTAAAACCGATTTATCATGATGTTTGCTCAAGTTTCTATGTTTCATCTACTTGGATTGATTACCTGGACTCGGTTTTAAGATATCATTCACTTCTGGATGTGAAGGAAAGAGTGAATTTGGCCACTGACTTTCGTTTACTTTTGAGATTGTGTCAACATGCTCAAAAAACAGTAAACAATTCGTTACAATTATTTCTTGACACGAAATACGTCAGTTCTCAAGTAATTCAAAAGGATATTTTTCATTTCGAATTGAATGCATTGATCGAAAGCTGGAAATTCAGTACAATTAATCGATTTCAACTTGGAATTGAATTAATGCGAGTTATCAGTGAAGGAAATAAATTTCTCAATGACTTTTTTAATTTTCGCTTTCAAGTCAATCGGGACACTGGTGAAATCGACACCGTACCCCTCGAGTATCTAAACTGTTCATGTGCACTACGCCACTCTTGTTATGATTTTATGCCAATTGGACGACTCAATCAAGTCGAACGTATCTACGAAGTCAATTTTACTATGAAAAATTTCTTCACAGGTTGTTCGCCGTTTGAAGCTTTAATTCAATCAACATTAGAATGTTTTTACAATCAAACGTGTTTAAATGAAATTAAGATTCATTTAACTTCAAACTTTTTGGATGCATCGAATGGAACATCAGCTGAATTGGTAGCCATGAATCAGACTTATCGATGATCCAATGAAACAACAGAAACCATCGAATCAATTGTTAATCGATTAATGGTCAACGAATGGTCATCAACGATTTTGTTTGCTTCGTATTATCATTCATGTGCACCATTAGTATGCGTGTTTGAATACAGAAGTCGACGAGGAATAGTTCCAATACTCATAACTATCGTTAGCGTGCTTGGAGGATTATCGACAAGAGTTAAAATTCTGATATTGCTTCTTGTTCGAATTTTAGAAAACCTCTTTCTAATTAAACATTGGTTAAATCCGAAACAATTCTTGAAAAGAATATTTACTTGCCAGAATCCACAACAAATTGCTAATCGAATGCATTTTATTCTCCTTATACTGTTTTGTTTCTTCTATTTAATGTCGTTTATTCCTTCACGTCTATTTACGAATCAAATTGAAAAACCAATTTTGTCTGTCTATGAAGATCTATTGAAAATTTATCCAGATTCACTTCGATGTTCTTGTTCAAAAATCTCGTTGAATTAAGAAATATTTCTAACAATCGATATGAATTTTCATGCCATTTGTTCTAGTGATTTCGTTTCGAATGATTGGATAAGGTTCATCTACGAGAAGTATTCTCCGTATCTTCGTTTTAATCGAACTGACTTTCGACGAAGCGCGGTTGGTCAATATCAATTGTTATCATCATTTTGTCGATTATCTCAAAAAACAGTCGAAGATGCAATTCGGCAGTTAAACAAAACAGCTTTTATTAATACTCAATTGCTCTCATTCGATTTAATTAATAGACGTATTGAAATTATTCTGAATGATTTTAAAAAAACTACACCACGATCATTTCTGACCACTGTCAATATGATTCGTGAAGTGACCGAAGCGAATACACTGACAAGTTTATATTCTACGAATTGGAAAATCAAAAACGTCAATCCCTCTGAATTCTCCTATCTCTATACAGAACCCGTTCAGTATCCAACATGCAATTGTGGAATTCCACCGAAATGTAGCCAACCATCCGGAAATCAAATGTCAGGTTGTTATCCATTGGAAGCTCTTCTACATTCAACACTTAAATGTTTTTACGAGCAACAATGTATTGATGCCACAAAAACTTTCAAAGCACTCAATTCGTCAGCTAGCATCAGTCGGTTTGATCTCAATGAGACATTCGAAGCCATTTTAGAAGAGCTCATGATTGAACAATATTCAATAAATGTGTCCTATAAGAATTATTTTGATCAATGTGCTCTTTCATCATGCTCCTATTCATACAATGCACGACAAGAAACAATCGATCTGATCACATCCCTCTTGGGACTTTATGGTGGTTTAACGATTATTTCTCAAGCAATAACGACACTTACTATTAGATTCCTTTCGTGGAAGAAACCAAACATTGTTTCTCCATTACAATGAAAATTTTGCTAAGACTTTTCACTTGAAGATGGGTGTAAATGTGGATGCATGTAAGAGTGCGACTCCTCTTCTAACCCACACCCGACGGCGGCAGCAGCGCCATGGACATCTCTGCTTACTATTACAAAGCATATATCTCACTATTCATTGATTATTGAAATACTCTTTCCAATCATATTCCTGAACAGCATTGCAAGGGTCAATGAGTTTCTGAGAAATCAAATATCTTATTATAGAGGGTGAATTGTTGTCAGTTCTGATGATGAAATATTTTATTTGAAAAAAATAAATATTATTTCTATCATGAAAAATGATCAATGATGTGTTGTTAGTTCTCTTCTTGTAGATCAGCTTAAGCTTCAAGTCAAATGATTAGAGATTTTCGAATGGTTAAAGTGATGTTTTTGTTTTCCATAAATGAATCTATATCGTGCACTGTAAATTATCTGTGTTGTCTCAATATTCTGAAAATTCTATCACTTTCTTTCATGATAATTCAACAGATAAGCTATTGGTCGGTTTCATACCATGACTGATAATATGGTATCAATGGCAAGCAGCCTATGATGTTATGCTAAACGTCATTATATATATTGGAAAAAGAACAAGACTAACAAAAAAAAGAGCCATAACAATAAGTGAAAAAAAATTGGCATATATGACTGAACTCAAATGAAATGATAGTAACATTGAACTTGAAGTATTTATCAACTCATGGCCTATCCTCAAATTAACCTTAGTTCATAAATATTCTCTTTGACAAACCGTGTCTTTTATTCTAAGCAATGTTTTCAGCTTTAGGATGATCCAATACTCTGAATGCAGTGGGAATCATGTGATAGATCATATTTTCGAAATGTCAAGTTAGCCTACGTGATGCAGTTTTTAATAGAAAAAATAATCTTCATTTACATCAAAATATTAGCAAATATCAGAGTAGAAACATGTGGTGAACACGTATGAGAAAATTGATTATTGACCGATTAGTTGCATATCTTGTACTCCTCGAATGGAGACTTGTCGCTAGTTTTATATCAATTATTTGGTACTTGTTTGATAGCCATTTTTTCGCTCTATTAGGATATGTAAAGAATTGTCTGAGCTCACGGCAATTAGCAGAGATATGAAGTACGAACTAAGAAATTTTGATAGAAAAACGAGTCAAGACCACCAAACAAGTGGTGTATATTCTTCAGTTTTGCTCTTATAATTCACACATGTTCGGAGTGGAAGAAAATCTATGTATACAGTTTTGTATGGCAGAATTCGCTCTTTCATTGCATGTATTATATGAATCAATTCGGATTTCTTTTTGCTGAAAAAACGATAAAATACTGGCAATACATTAAAAAACATGAAAAACCGTTTTACCTTCCAAGATAGATTGTGATCATCTTAAGTGTTCTTCAAAAATATGTCAGAAACTTGTAAACATTTGGATTTAGAGGTTCTTTAAGATTCGCGTGGAGCACCTCTTAAAAAGCGCTTTTTGAATTATAGCGCTGCTTTTTGAAAGTCTTGCGAATAATTGAACTTGTCAGCTCTTTTCTTCGCTTAAAAAGTAAGTAACCAAAAAAAAGTGGGTGGATGAGAGTGAGGTGGATGATGAGTAGCATTTCGCCGTACTTCACTGTCGCCCACCGACATCCACCCTATCTCCACACTCTCGCCCTCTATCGTATTCTCTCTGTCCTGCGTATTCTTATCGCATCTGGAATACTGGGGTTCGCTTTTTCGCCCTTAATTCAAGCAGATGTTGGTGAATGCATTTGAAATCCGTGGAGTGGATGTAGGTGTAACTCCTCTTATTAACCCCACCCTTACTTTCAGATTGAATTTATAAAAGCTTTTGAAAGAAGATGTCATATTTTGAACATCATTTGAGAACTGTAGAATCAGCTAGCAAAATGATTTCGAAAGAATATTGCGATATAGAATAATTTGTCTCACTATAATGTGGTTCGACGAAGTTAATCATATAGTATAATCACTAAGATAATTTACAAAGTAGTGCGTCTTTCTTTGAATTTTCTATATATATTTAATGTTACTTGTCCGTCAAACTAGAGTGAATGAGTGAGAGTAGTTATGCTATGTCTACACCTTTGAAAGAATTTTTTATAATACTATTAAAAAAGTAAAATGTATTCGAACTAGGAATAACATTGTTTTTCTTATGTATTAAGAATCATTTGATACTCAATTTCACGCCTATGACGAAGTGTGTCATTCTTAATTTTGAAAAAAAAAAATTTCTTTCTCTCGAACAATTTCAATATTGAAAATAATTAATAACTTTTCTTTTTATCTTAGATTTATGTTCTACATATCATAAGCAGTTTTATCCACATTTACAGCGAAACCTCTTTATTATGAACACCATTGAGATTATTCAAAACATTTCATTTGAGAGAGTTCAAGCATGGTTTGCTGTAAAATGAAGAAAAACTTTCAGGAAATCCGTCTCTACAGTAGTCCGAGATGAAGGCCTAATGTGAGTGTGGGCGTTGGTCTACTTTTACCCACACCCTATATCTGAGCGTGAAAGTATTTTTTATCACCGAATTTTTCTAGTATTCATTCTTCAAAGAAGAGCGTAGATATGAAATATTCTCTTCCTCAATGACTCCACTAGCACTTATGCATCTCTACCTTCACCCTAACCTTTACTCTCAAGACTTATGGTTTTCGGCGGCTATATATTTCATCGACACTTCTTAGCAATTTCGGAACATGATGACAAAGTTTATGTCATAAAACGAATATTTCAATAAAATTGACTAGAGATTTGGTAAAAAATAAAGAAAGAAAAAACATTTTGTCACAATCTTATGCAATTTTAAAGTATTTTCTTATTGCTTTTCTTTGAATCATTTTCTCGAATATTTTATTATTATTTTCATGCTCTCAGAAAAACTTTGATGTTTTCAGTGTGAATCATCACTAATTGTAATGATTTCAATTTATCCCTTAATGGGTGCCTACTATCGTGCAAATCGACATTTACTTGATGAATAAATTATCGTTGAGGATTCAATCTAGGACGTGAACATTTCTATGCTAAAGTCACTGATTTCTTACTGGATCATTTGTCCTTAATGATAATCTTGAGTAATCGAAAAATAAAGATTATTAAGAGAAGAAGAATCTTTACTTATGCGCTCAATTTAGTGACAAGCATATACTACAAACACGTTCTTGAATGCTTTGATCATGTACTAGATATATCATATTCTGCCAGAAGATTGATTGCCTATTTGGATCATAGAAGAAAAAATTTTGCATGAATCTTTATCGTTTCAAACTAGAATTTCATAATAAAGAGAACAAACAGATTTTGAGAATTTTCTATCAATTCTATCGAAGAAAATAATATTGTACGAAATATTATCCATATTGAAAAATTAATTTACAAACGTTGTATAAAAGAAAAAAAAAGCTTTCTTTGAACTCGCATAACTATGAAGTGCATTACATAACTCGACGAATCTAGTACAAGTAACGTAACCTTTTAATTTCATATCTTAGTATTGTTGAGAAAGTTCACGTTTTTCAGAGCAATAATAAAATAGCTAAAGATAGAATGGTACTTTGAAATTTTCACTGCAAAGTATTTAACATTTGACTATATGAATACGGTATTCGGAATCAGCATAAAAAAAAACTACATAAAATGATCTGTTGTTTTATCAAAGAATATTTTTGGTCAAAATATGGTCTGTACTTCATCATTCCAGCTATTTTTTATTTAGTTTTTTGCTTTGACGGTGAGCAGAGTCTAGATTTCGACGGAAAATATTTTATTGACAAAAAACAGATCATTCTATGTAATTTTTTATGTTAATCTCGAATACTGTGTGTAATGAAAAACGGGGACTTTCTCAACAATACTAAGATATGAAATTAAAAGGTTATGTTACTTGTTTTTTCCCATTAACCGGACGATTCAAATGCTTCGTGAAGAAAGTGTCAGCCTGATCGAAAGTGAGTATTGTGATAGCAGTAAAATAGACCTACTACAATCGACTTTTCCCAAAACCACATAGATATCAGAGTTTTAGTAATGAATATTCAACGTAAGTTAGAATAATCTTTGATTTTCTAAAGAAAGAGTTATTTTTGTTTTTTTAAGTTGCTTGCCTGAGCTAAGGAGTAAAAATATTCAAAACTATATAATCGTAATCAGTGTCGTAGTGTCTATCCACTCATGTATAAATCAATTAAACCTAATTTTTTGCTCGACTTTGGTATTAGCCACACTTTATAATATTTCGTAATTATTTTTTATGCTTTTTCTTTGAAATAATATCTATCAAAAATCGACATTTAAATATCGTTCATTTTTTTTTAATATTAAAATCAATTTTATAAAAAAAAAATATTTTCATTATGGAAAAATCATCGTCCAAGGAATCCATTGGTAAAAAGCGACAATCAAAACCAGTATCGACTGAATGCAAAATATGTAGAGCTCCAGCTATCGATGCATATTATGGTGTTATATCATGTCATTCATGTAAAATATTTTTCAAACGAAATCTCGTAGAAAGACAGGTGAATTGAAAAATAATCGTTTCTATTTCGATTATATTCATTTTTTGTTTTTTTTTCTTTTTCTGAAGAAATTACTTCAATGTCGTTGGAATGGTAATTGTGAAATAAATATTAATACTCGTCATGTATGTAGTTCTTGTCGACTTCGTAAATGTTTCACAAATGAAATGCAAATTGAAATGATTCGGGGATCTTATTCGCACAGAAATAAAACAAAGAAAAACACCAATGAAATTGATATTCCAATACAAACAACATCAACAGTTATAGCTAGATTAAATGAACCTGAACAGGTAAGGTTATTTCTAATTGTCTTATTTAAAAAAAAACGATCACGATAGTTTAAGTTCAAAGTCTCACATATGAATTGATTATTATCTTTCGATCATTTTGAATATTTTCTTTTGAAAGATGAATAAAAAAAAGATTACAATCGTTTTTAAAATTACATTTAGAAGAAAAATTTTTGAAATTTTCACAACAGATAGATGTAAATATAAACGAATAGTAATGATATTCTCAACTTAAAATTCTTAACTATTTCCATTCCAGAAATATTGACAACACATGAACTGAAAACATCTAACAAGTTTATATATCATTTTTTTTTCTTTGACAAATAGGATCGAATTTTGATATTCATTTTTGTTTTCGTAGGACTGATTATTAAAAATACAGGATATTCATGTGAAAACGTCTTTGAAGGCCTTCTATATCTCTCTTTTCAAACATCTTCTGATTATAGATATTGATGATTAACAGCAGATTTTCAAATCTCATTGAGTACATGATTAATAAAACAAACAATGAATCAATTCAGAAAATTTGTCTGATCATTAGATTTCGTTATATTCAATGCTCTCTCTCTCTCATGTTCATGCTTTTTCTTGTTTTGCTAGATCATCATTTGTATGTGAGTCCTATATTTTAATCCTATCGAAGATGCACTGACCAACTCTGTTTTTTTTTCTATCACAAAAGAATAAAATTGATTTGTAAGATTTAAATTTCACTCGCAAGTTTATTTGCAACAATGAAAAAGCCTATATATATAGGATGCTGGGACACGAGAGAAATATTTATAGACGACAACATCTATATTAACAAAGGAAGAAAGAAAAAGACCATCGAATAAAACGAGAGAAGAACACTAGACGCGATGAATGTGAAAATAAGAATACAATAGAAAGCATTAATAATTTTATAGTGAACGAAGAGAACTGTTATATGATTGTATCTGAAAAAGATGCGGATGGTGACATGAATCTTTTTTTTGTTTTTGTTGTTGTTGAAATGTTTTATTCCTATTTACCTTCCAACTTTGAATCTTCTACGATCAGATCAATCAACATTAACTATCGATCAATGGAATCTTCTCTCAAATTTATCACATTGTTATGATGAACACAGTGGATTATTAATTGGTAAAAGTTTTATGCATCAACAAACGAATTTACCTCTGAAATTACTTTTTAAAAGTATATCATTGATAGAGTTTTTCGAAATGGAAATAGATAAAACTCCATTATTATACAAAAATAATCGAGATTTTCTTTGTTTACCTGCAGATGATCGTTCTAGTTTACTTAATAATACATTTATCATCAAATTGAATTGATGGATCATCCTGCTTTTTATAATGCAGTTGAATTAATTTCAAATCTAGATGTAGTATTTGCTGTTCAACGTATTAAACGTCTATTTAATTTTGATATGATAATTATGAAATTATTTCTTGCTATTCTTTCGTTCTCAACAATCAATTATACAGTTTATTCAAATACTTCTCCAACAAATTTCTCAAACACAAAACAAATCTTAAATATTCAAGATACATATATTGAAGTAACATGGAAATATTTACTCTATACATTTAATTATGAATATGCTATTAAATGTTTTTTTCTGAACTTATTCGATGTTTCTCTTTCTAGATTGCATTTCATCAAGATCAAACATTTGAATTGATTGAAAAATATTTAAACTCAAAAAACAAAGATTCATTTTACGCAAACTTTAAAAAAGTAGAATTTTATGACGATATGATTTAACCTATCGAGATCATTTAAGACGAATGTATAGATTAATTTCGATCATTCTCTAGTCAGTAAATTAAAATAAGTTTCTTAAATTTGTCAATCAAATCAAATCAAAAGTTTTAAACCCGTAATGAATAAGCAAATAAATTCGCTTCTTTTGGAATAGTTTTTTGTATTCTTTCTTATTGAAAATAAATTTCATATCTATGAAAATGATCGTACTAAAAATGTTTTGATAATCATTATTGATGATGTGGGTGTTCGTGAAGTGAATTTCTACCCACACTCACACCCGATTTCATGAGATAATACATGTAACATCCGGAATCACCGTCGAAAACTATATTGAATTGAATAAGTTCTAAGAACTTCATTTTTTTTCTGAAAAATTATCTGTGGTCCTCCACAACATCGTGGTCTCCGAGTGATCAGTTTTTCGTAGAAAAAAATTTCTCTAGAAGGTGACTGTATGATATTCATGGAAATTGCTAAAGATATTTCATATTTGTTGAATAATTAATATGTATGAGAGACATGTGAGTCTGATGTCGTTCCAAAAGACCTCTTTTGTTCAAGATTTTTGTACTATTTTGTGGCGAATTAAAAGTTACATAGCATATAAAAAGTTCAGCTTGATTCTGTTTGGTTTACTGCCGAGTCCGATTAAATAGATAATATACAATAATTCAAACGGCTCACTGTTTACAGCTATTGATGCTCTATCTTTTTGTATACTACACGAAAAAATTCTCTAACTTGTTAAAGCATAATCCTTATAAACGTTTATGAGACTATTTTCGGCTTTCTTTTTGATTGTAAGTTTTTAGTACTAACAAGTCGATATGGACTAACTGTACTATAGTACATTCAAATGAGCTGACAATTCTGATTTGGTGATTTCAGACAATGTCCTTTCAAACGCACATAAAAAAGAATCAGAAAACTAAATTATTACCAGTACTTCGTATACTGAAGTGATTATCGAACTTCGCATGAACGTTCTCTTATATATCCATGAGATACATCCATGATCGTAATTGCACTACATACGAGCACAAGAACACTTTAAAGTAACTTATTCGACTTAGCTTCGTGCACTGTACACGAGTCTGAAGTCACTTTTGTAATTTTGGAAGGTATTGTATGATTTCCATGGATAGTATGCATGGCTACTAGCTAAAATAATACACAGAATATCAAAATAAACATCTTAAAGTTGGGTGTGGGTTTATCTTGTATGAAGCAATATCTACACACACACCCACACCCTTAAAAATATAAAACTATGTTATAGGAATTGTATAGTATAGCCTTCAGATAATATTGAGGAAATAAGTGCATAAGCAGATAAAGAATAAAGTCAATTATTTGTGATGATTTTATGTTTATTATACAAATGATTGATTTGTCATGTCTTGTTGAATTCGATAATGAATAAAAAACTCACAGGTTAACAGAGTTAGTTTATTGAAAGAGAAAATAGTATGAGAACAATAATAAATATATTAACGGTAGCATATTATGTATATATTTATGCGCATAGTACTAAGTTGGAAAATTTTTACATGAGACAAAACAAAAGAAACTTGTAATTTCCAGAAATTGATATGTTAGTACACTATACATATGGACAGGTAATGATTACATTATCATTGTATTACACAATCAATAAGTAATAACAATTGTTTTATCGTGAGAATAAAATTTGATCATTACATAAAATAGACCCGTAACAAATACTAGATCTGGTTAAATATGTATAGAACAAGTAATTATCATTTAGTTTTTCTTGGCTAATTTGATTTGTAATTTTTGAATTATCTCATCTTTTCATTGAGAATTTTCAAGATGCAATAAAAAGAAAGCAGTCTGAAATGATATTATCCTGGTTTATCAATAACTTCTTCCTTTCATTTTATTAGAAAAAGGATAGGTCATCATAGAAATAAATCAGTAATGGCTTTAAAGATAGCGAACGACTAGTATTGTCAAGAGGAATTATTATTTTGACGTCAAACAATATTAACAGGATTATTAAAATTACAATCATAAGGTATGAAGATGTTAGTCAACTGTTGCAAAACTAAAAATGATAAAATATCTCCTTCACCCGACCAGTTATTTATTATTAATAAGACAAAAATAAGAAAAATTTGTTTAATTTTATTCAACTAAAAGAAAACAATTGAAAATTGTAGACCATTTCGAGTTTTATTTAAAATGATAATGTATTGATAATGACCAATTATCTTAAACAAAAAAAAAAGTATATTTCGCACACATGAATATATTGAAAAAAAAATTGCTAAAGTTTAGTAGATAATTTTTTCGAGATGAGTAGTGGATCGATTTAATGAATCTAACATGAATAAATGGTAATTGATCAATTTCCACTTTTCTTTCTAGATCAATACCTTAATAGTGTTTGAATACATTTTAAAAGTAATGTGTGTACAATCGATATGTTTTAATGCTAATTATTTTTAAAATATACTTAAAATAAATTATTTTATTAAACGGCAAATTTAACACTACCATGAACTTGTACCAAAGAATTCACATGGAAGAAATGAAAAAGATTTCGTGCCAATAATCGACATTTATTTCAGGCGACTTTGTCAGTAGTTTAACATTTTGAATCGAAATATTATACAATGTTGAAATTCCCGATTTGAAATATGTTATATTGCAATATATTGATTCTATTAAACAGAAAATATTTTCTAAAGTTAAAAGAATAGCAGATTTTGTTTGAAAAAATTCCATTCATATTCTGTTATATCAGGAAGAGGGAAATCTATAAATTAAATTAGAGGAGATTAACATACATTCCAAGACGTAATAAGACAGAATGTTTTTTTTTTCATTCATTCGAAATCTAAATAAGATACCAAATATTATTGAAGCTTCTTCTCAATTTCAGGAAATTAATTCTCTAGAAAATGAGTTACTACAATATTTTTATTTCAATCTCTGATTATCATGATATTCAATATAAAATATCATGAATGAAGATCGCTAGACATTAGCCATTCATTATTTTCTTTCTATTGATAATTTTACTCTCAATATCCATTAGTAACCATTAAAACTAATAACGATAGGAAATTCTCCCAAATGAAATTTGATTACAAAGAAAAAAGGAAAAGGAACTGTTCTGAAATCATGCGAAAAGACTTCAAAATATCAATAGTTATTATATTGAGAAACGAGGAAACAAGCTGAGTGATTATATGATCAAATGGATAAAAGTATTTATAAAGACAAACCAGACAACTACAATATTTGCATCTTCCAAGATTCCTATGATTAAGTAAGAGTTTTAAAATAGAAAATGTAAATCTCTCGACAAGTACATAATGCCATACATTAGAAGGATGCCCTGTGTAAAAATTAACACATTCGTAAAAATCCTATCAATGAAAATCTTTTCCCAATATCACTAGGGTGTGGTTGTGGGTGTGGTGATCGATGAGAAGGTTGCACAACACGACGCGTTACCACGACAGAAATAGAACTACAGTTTCTCTGTCACGGTCTGTGATGGATCCAAATTCTGTATGTCCCGGTCTGTGGGAAGGGGGGTGGGTGGGTGCTAATTTCTACCCCTAAACATTTCAACACTCCTTTCAGATAGTGTTTCACAAAATACACGGGTCACAAAGAAAAGTCGAAATTAAAAATGTGTGCATACAACTAAGCATATATTAGCTTTCATTTTCAGTTTTTTTTCCATTGAAAAAAGAAAACCAATATAACAAATGGTAGAGAACTTAATTCTGTACAAACTATTAGCTCATTTATTTATAGTATTTCACTCAAGCGTCACATTTTTGGTCTCTTTTTCTGATCATATGATCATTTCAGAAATCGAACTTGAAATTTCCCTATACATCATTGGAATTGCGGTTCAATTATCTATCTTTTGATATAAAGTTCATCTCGCTGCAATGGATAGTTAACAAAGTATGAGCTCATATATTTGCTGAATTTAGGAAGTTCCGAGTAAGCTGAATCTATTTGGTATCTTCTTTAGTTAAAATACGGTTTAAGATTATTCAAATTTTTCTGTGTGAATTTGTCGCCTCATCTGTTGTGTTAATGTGATATGGGTAACTAAGGATTGTATGTTGGTATTATATGAATCGGAGACGGTATTTTATAGCTGTTTGTCTATTGGTGGAATGTGTGTAAAATACAATTGGTCGTCGTGGTAGCTTCACATCGGCCGTGTGGTGTAGGTGTGGGTACGGGTGTGCAGTTGAATGTGAATATTCTAACCTTTCATTTTCACAGCCACACCATCAACCTCACACCCCTGACGCATCCCACACCCACACCCACACCCTTATTCTGTTTCTGAAAACACTGCGATTGCATTACGTTTATTGATCCGATCCTCGAGAGTCCTTGAAATCCGTTAGATCTGGTCGTTTTGATGTCGATTGGGAAATATCATATGGTTTGGATGAGTTTTGGGGTGGTATATTTCGAGGATTCCAAATACGTAAAAGTCAGCCACGTCTCCATTCGGGACTTTTTCTATGACGAATTCCGTTGTGTGTGTGTTTGTGCTGGTTATTTTTCTGTGAAGATGATTGTGGGGTCGGTTATGTTAGGCAGCGCCGTTTTGGAACATCATCTTCTTTCTTTCCCTCCGTCTTCCACACGTCTCTCTCACCGTCTCTATGCCCTGTTTCCCTCCAACGTGTCTCTATTCTATCTCATCCCTCTCCCCTATCTCGCTCCGTCTCCCTCTCGTCATATGCGTGTAGGTTTTTGATGATTTTATTTCATTGAAAATTACACACCACACCGACAGCTACACAAAAAAGTAAGTCATTCACTGTTTCTATTGCATGACATTTTCATTGTGGGTTTGTCTGGTCATTCTTTTTCAACTATTGAATTCCAAGTTAAATCTTTGTACTCGTTGATTTCCCCAATCGACGACATAAAGATTACCGTGTCGATCGAATGACAAACCGACAGGCCCATAGAGTTGGTTCGATTGTCCTCCTGCACCGTTTTCACCAACAATGACACTTGCCTGTGTGGCTCCTATGGGCCAACGAATAATTCGAGCATTCCCTCCATCAGCCACATAGACAGTGCCCAATTGATCGACAACGACTCCTAGAGGACGTGAAAATTTTTCAAGGCCGTTTCCATCTCCTTGGCCACCAGCCACGATAATGCCTTGTTTTGCACCTTTCACCCATTTCATCACACGATAATTTCCCCATTCAGACACGTATATTGAATGGTCTTGATCGACGAATACGTATTGTGGGTCAGAGAGTTGATCGAGACGATCTCCACGTTCATTTCCACCTGCAACCACTGTTCCTTCAGATTCTCCTCTTCGATATCGTCGCACTTCACTTTTCGCAACGTCAGTGACGTACAGAGATCCATTCTCGTCCATTTTCAAACTCCGACACTCGATGTTGGAGATGATTGTTTCTCCACTTGTCGCATTTCGACGAGACCATCGAACTACTCTTTTATTCGAATAATCACAAATTATGAGACTATCAGTGTCTTTGTCGACGATCACATCGAATGGGCTAGACAACTGATGAGCTCCACTTCCTTGCCCATTTCCACCAGCAACCACTTGACCACTTGTCGCACCCAATGCCCATTTCATTATACGATGATTCAACTGATCAGCTACATAGACAGTTTGATCATCATCAACATACAAACCCCATGGGGAAAAGAGTTGATTGGTTGCATTGCCTCGTTCATTTCCTCCAGCCACAGTGATACCGTTTTGTTGCCATTGAGCATTGGCAGGAATATTGGGAATCACTACAACGAATGAGGAAAGGAATCGGAATCGTCGTAAGGGAAAGAGGTACCCAAGCAGACAAGAAAATTCAAACACGTGTGTAAGCGGGCAACTTTTCGACCGTTTTCGGATGTCAATCGAGATTCCCGCTTGTGTATCACTAACAGTTATAAAGAATTGATGTTCAAACAGTAAATTTTTCAGATGATTAAAATTTTTGACGTTTCAACCGTGAAAATGTTCCACATTTTCGTATCCGTATTTTCTAAATGTTAATGACACACAATCGGGAACCGCAAGATCATCTGAAAACATTCGGAATTTTTGGGCGTTTAAGCGTAGAAAATCTCTATCGGATTAAGATTCTTTTTCTCCAAACATTACGGATCCACAATCGGAAACCCTGATTATTATTCAACAACGTTTGAGAATTTTTGACCGTTTTTACGTGTGTGATCTGGGAATATTTCTCTATCACACTTCAAAACTACAATAAATATTCCAAATCCATTGAAAGGTTTCAAACCCTTTTACTCTTACACCTATACCCTTAGAACTACAGTGCTGGTTAAAATTATAGAACCACCTATTCGAATCAAATCGTTTGATGAATTCCAGCCACTTCGATTGTCTAACGTAAAGAAAGTTTTACAGGAAGACATAGGTAAGGATGTACTCTATCTCTTTGTGCAATCAAATTAGATTGATAGTGCTGTCAGACTTTAAGAAGCAATTAATTATCGAGATGTACACATTTTCGCCTGGTCAAAGTTATAGAACCTGTATTAGTTTTTGCTCATATTTTTCGGAATACGATATCAGTTTGATTTGAGAAAATTATTAATAATTGGAGGACCCAAAAGGTGAGCATTTTCATATAAAATATGTTTAAAACTGCTTTATGGTCGGTTTCATAAATGAACTTCAACAGCTAAACAAAAATAGCTGGAAAATGCCAACCAAGCTTCGTGTATCTGTTTTTATTACTGGAATACAAGTGGAATTACATTTCACAGTTCAAAATAAAAAAGAAGACACCTTTAGCTTGAAAACAATATGTTGAAGAACTGGAAATCTCATTTTTTCAAGCAGATAATCACGGTATCAAAATTCATGTACTCAAATCATTTCTAGCCATATTTGAACCAATTTTTATTTCCTATCTAGTCACATGCTAAAAATGCCTTTTCGTGAATGAAGGGTGTGGGTGTGACCCATGTAAAAAAAACGTTCAAAAAAATCAGATTAAAATTGATTATTCGGCAAAACATCTGAATAATTGATTAAAAATCTAATCAACTTTAATCGATTTCAAGAATAATCTGTATAATCGATTAAAAGTCTAATCGGTTTTAGTTAGTTTGAAAAATAATTGTTTATAATCGATTTTTTTTAGAATAATCCATATAACTGATTAAAAATTTAATCGATTTTACTGTATTTCAAAAATAATCTATTGAAATTAGTTTGCTTTGAAGTCATCGAAATAAGCCAGTGAGAATCGATATTGTTTTTTGATTGATTTGAGGAACAACACCTAAAAGTGTGGGTTGTTTAGAATAATGTGAAATATTGATGAGTGCGGTTCCTTGAAAGGCGGAGTGTGGGGCTCACAAACTGTCACTCTTAGGAATCTATGATGTATGGTTAGGAAGGTTGTAACAATTCATTTGGAGAAAGTGAAATATATGAACCATTGAAAATGGTAACAGTTTCTATAGTTGATTTTGCTTGCTCTAAAATTTGAACATTTCAAAATAGTTTCGATTCAAAATTCCGATTCTACCAAATGTATTAGATTTATTCAATATCGTTTTGCTCGAAACACTTGTTTCTATTGCTAGAGGCATTTTCAAATATGAAATTATTTTCTCTTATTATAATATAGCCGATACATACCACAAGAAGCCGTACGTATCATTTAGTGTCAGATTTTATCGGTTCAAACACCATATTATCATGCTATACACACAAATATGAGCTCTTTCATAATATAAGACCTCGAGCCTTCTATTATGTACAAATATATGAAGTTTTGACGGGGTCTCCTGTTGTGTTTCATTTTTTTTTAATAACTTTTAATGAAAGGGGTTTGAAAAACTCAGAAAAGAAATGCTGACATCAGTCTTTTAAGATTTTCAGCTCAAAGCCTTGAATACTAGGTAGTTTTGGATGCTGATATATTGACGGATGTACCCATTTTTTGATAAACCAACTGATTAAGAGAGGGTCTTTTATGATGTCCGATGCATCATTTCTCCAAAGTGGTCTTCTATT
This sequence comes from Rotaria sp. Silwood1, assembly GCA_905250075.1. NCBI lineage: Eukaryota > Metazoa > Rotifera > Eurotatoria > Philodinida > Philodinidae > Rotaria > Rotaria sp. Silwood1. Next base: position 46,638 of record CAJNOP010000636.1, on the reverse strand, counting down.
GTGAAAGAGTTTAATCTTTGAGGCAGTTATTGAGCACACCATTGCTTTTCTGAACAAACTTAACCACATACCATTGAGATTTTCCAAACTTTAGAACTAAATCAGTTCCTACTATTCAGTTTGCGTCCTATTCTGACTCTGCTAAATCAAGATTGCCATTGCGATACTAAATGATATTTCCAATAAGAACGTTTCTCTGTATCAAATACCAGAAATCACAATAAATACACTAGTTAGAATCTACAGTAGAAATCTCAGATACATAAAGTGCTTTGAAAGATTCTGGAAAGTTTAAGAACGATTAAGGCAGCGTTGTTACTGACGAGCGTTTTCTTATTTCTAGGAATACATTCTGTAGGATTAATGCCTCTCTCCTCCCCCTCCATCATTCTGGAAACATTTTCTATAATCTTTTGGCCCCACTCATAGGTGCTAAAGTCTACAGGGAGTGAAGAAAAAGGTGATGAAAAGTTCGATTCAAGCTTCCTATCACTGTTTTCTTCGGAGTCATCATGTGAGTTCCACAATAATCCACTAAGAATACAATCGATTATAAACGCTTTCGAAAATAATCTGTTAAAATCAATTAATTTTAGAATAATCCAAATAATCGATTAAAAATCAAAGCTATTTTAATTAATTTTTCTATAACAATCGATTATAATTGATTATTTTTTCTCCTAACCGATTTTAATCGATTACTAATGTAATTGTGCCATCTCAATTCAAAACAATTTATATAGGAGTTCCAACTTTACCACAAATGTGTGACTTTAGTTTAGTAACAACTCCACAGTTTTCAAACACAAGGAATCCAAATAATCATGAGAAATTTGATGTTTCGTATTCGAATATGAAGAAAAGCACTTATCTTCGATATGTATGATTATAATAGATTGGAGGGTAATAATGGATTAAAATAGATTAAATGGCTATAATCGATTAAATTTGATGAATAAGTTACAGTAGATTGAAATGGGTTAAAAAGTTATAATGGATTAAAATAGATTAATAGGTAATAATAGATTAAAAGGTAATAATCAACTACAAGGTAATGATAGATTAAAATAGATTATAAAGTAATAGTGGGCATAAAGTGGAAAAAATCTGATTAGGAACAGTTTCTACGTGATTTATAAACGATCATCATAGATTTTTTTGTGCTGAAAAACCTATTATAATGACACTATTATAATTCATATTTAATCATTAAATTTGATTTAAAATCAAAAAAATTAGATGCAATTGATGCATTAAATAATCTATTATGATCGGTTATTGAGTAAAATCAAGTGAATCCATTTTTTTTGTGATTTACAATCAAATTTAATGATTAAATATGGATTATAATCAGATTTTCTACAATGTTATCTTACATGGGGAGTGTGGGTGCGGGTGTGAGGCTGGATGCATGTGTGGATGTGGATGTAGAAATGAGTCTTAAGTTCAACTACGCCAACACTAACACTCACATCCAAACGCAATCGCACTCCCACCCACACCCATACCAACATCCACCCAAAGTCAACAGAGTGATCGATTAAACATTGAGAATCTAAAGGAAAGTAAACGATGAAAAATTTCATTTCGTGAAGCTGCTACTTTTTCAAAAAAGTGTTCGTTTAAGCTTTCATACTCTTAACAAAACTACGCATAAGAAAGTTGATTTCGTCAAACGGTTAATGTTTTTTTAAAACCGACCGTTTAAACGATCATATTTTAAAAACTACGCCTGGAATTTTTTTTCCTATATCGTATACTTTCTTTTTACCATGATGGCCTTTTAAACGTTTGTTGTTTGAAATAAAAAACACGCGATACTTTTATTAACTTGGAGTGTTCAGAATTTTCTGTTAGGGGCCGTTTTAACGCTCGAATTTGGAAAATGAATAATGTCATATTTTTTACTTTGAGAGAACGCTCACTTTGCTAATTTTCGAAGCGTTACCATGGTTAGAAATGATCATCCAAAAAATGGCAATAAAAATGCTGTGAAAAGAAACCAGGAAAGTTGAAGTTTGTGATAATTTAAACGCGTATGTGATTGAATGAGCGTTTACAAGGTCAGAAACGTAGCTTCCAAATCATTCACACGTTGATAAATATTCGATGCAAAGAGATTGCGCGTGTTCGTGCAGAAAGATCAGGAATTCACGGTGTTTACACGCGTTTTAGAAAATTCTTGTCTGCTTATGTGCAAAGAAAAAATTCTTCTTCGAAGGGAATTCAGTACAACTGTGGAAAATTATCGCTTCGCTAAAATGCTTTAAACCATAAAAAAGGCTCTTTTTGGAAATATAAATTTCTAGCGATGAGTACTCATTAAAGTATCTGCGAAAAGCTTCCTGTTTCTCATTCGAAATAAAAATAAAGATGACCATCTTTGCAAACCATTTTTGGAAATTCTTGTTGAGATCTATTATCTTATAAGGAAAACTAAAAATCCTTACAGAAGGTGTTGGAGTAAAAATCTATCGGATTTAGCTTGCTATTTTTAGAAGAACATCATTTTTGAAATATATGATAGAAGCACTAGAGGATTTGGTAGACGCTCTAGAAAATCGTTTCCCCAGGTACGATTAGCTGGGATACTGCAAGGGGAACTTGAGCAGATTGAAAGATCTCCTGCGTGCTAGATTTACTAGCAAGAATGCTAAAGGCGGAGTGAGAGATGCTAGAAGCATGGTCTTGGAAGGTAGAAGAACCATCTAGCATACTGGAAAAGTCCTGTGAGATGCTAAAATCACCTTGTCAGATTGTAACCGGCTCTTCCTCCATATTAGAAGGCTCGTTCCCCGCCCCTTTCTCTTGGAGAAACTATGCACCGGACGTAGTCGAAGATCCCCTTAAATAATTAAATTTTCCAAAGTTAGGAATTTTAGTTAGCTTATTCACATCAAAATATTCCTAGTTTTCAGGATTTTAAGCCAGAAGTCTTAAAATGATGAATTTAACATTACGTATTAGTTTGTCAATTCCTGAAAATCGCTCAGATTTTCTGAAAAATTTTTAAATTAAAAATTGTAAAAAAATAGAACATAATACAAGGCCCCCAGAATACGTTTTACACTTGAACATAATAGAAGATTCGGGATCTTTTAATGTGGGAGAGAGGTTAGAAGCATGATATGGGATGCTACAGGGATGATCTGGGATGCTTGAAAATTTTTCTGGGGTTCTTGCAGCATCATGTAGGATGCTAGAAGCTTCATCTGTAGTTTTATGGATAAGTGCACAGATAGTGAAGATATTATCTTGTAAATTAGAAATATTGCAAGGCAAGGTCGAGACTGGACGCGGCGTGAGAAGGTGTGGGTTTGTGCTAGGAAACACATGAGTCATTCTCTTCGTCCACACCCACACCCACCCTAACTGAGAGTAATTTTGCCTACAAATGAACTATATATGCTTGATTAAAAATTAGCATTCCCCAAGATCAAGAAGCGTTTATCCAATGCTTACCCAGTTGTTGAGCAGTGGTTGTCATTGTAATTGGAGTTGTAGTTGTAGTTGAAGTTGTGGTGTTCAGCGCTATTCATTATCATAGAACATTCGCATAAATGAAGAAGATAGTCTAGGATGTGACATTCAATATAAGACAGGACTCGATGCACTCAAGTTTTTGGAGAATTCTTAGGAATGTTTCAAATTACAACGACAGTCTCCAATGGTTTGCTAATCGAATTAGTTTTTTCGAAAATCGATCTTCAATAGAAAATCACCGTACTCATCCGAGACCAAATCGAAGTAAAAATTTCAATGATTTGCTTCAATATCACTGGGCTGAATCAAATCGAAATGGAGCTGAACTGAAGCAATTTGAGAAAAACTGACATAACTCACCGCGGCTGCTCTCGTCATTTTGAGAAATCTTGGAAACAGACCTAACATTTGTATAATGGCAACAAAAATCGTCTCATCTAGAACACTATAGATTGTTTGAATCATTCTTTCAGGTAGCCTTTTAAAATTTGTTAAAATCAATTAAAAGAAAGAAAATCCGACTGAAACCTTATTCCGGTCGAACTTTCTATTTCTGTGTCATTGTGAATATGAGCAAAGATTTATGTGCAGTGGCTGTTATTGCAGTCAAAAATTAGTCTTCGAAGTATAAAGTCGATGATTTCAAAATTTTACATAAAGTGCCCATCTGCTCACGTATTCACCTAAACTCATTAAAATATTCTGCCTGATTATCAATAATGTGAGGGCAAGGAATTTAAAAGTATACTCGAAAGACTACATTAATAGTGAAGAGATGAATCGTTCATCTCAACATCAAACAGTTTGAATCTTTACATCCTTCTCTTAAGAAATGAATTCCGAAAATTTCTCATATTCAGGAATTGTTTCCCAAAGAAGTGGATGTAACAAGAATGTGCACTATAAGAAAATGTGTCAGACTGATGTATTGCTAGCTATAGTGTTGTAAACTACTACAACAATTTGTTATATTATAAAGGTATCGTGGGCTAGCTGTTGACCATTCATTGACTGTTTTGTTTTATACACAAAGCTACATTTGTACATATAGCCAATAACCACGTTGAATATATTAAACCTGCGTATTTTCATGCTTTTTTTCTTGAATATATCTCAATTAGTTTGTGGTCGAGAAGTTTTCAATAAATATATCTTTGATCGAGATTAGACTGTCTTGAACAATCCAGTCGGGTTCAGACGAATTCAAGATAGTTATATGTCAAGAGAGGACCGTCTGAGGTTTTGAGGATGGATGTCACTAATTCGAATTAAATTTAAAAAATCATTATTTTCGGCTACTGAAATAAGCAAAATATGCTAAACACTAGATTTGGATCCTGTTTTTGGAATGTATCGCACTGTTGCTGGATAGAATATGTTGTACATTGTGTCGCAAAATACGATACATGCAGCATATTTTATTTTAATGCGTAGTCAGCTAAAATGCATTCTATGTTCTTCAACATCTTACTGAGATAACTGAGTCAAGATTCTAGAAGCCATGAAAAAATAATTTACATACACAGTTACAGCACTGACTATTAGTGATCTATTCATCTCATTCAATCAGTAGAGCTCTATTTAGCTCTATCGATCACTATGTAACAGTTAAATGGTTAGTCTTCATTTTCACATATTAACTCATTGGAAATATGATAAAGAGAATCATGGGTGTATTTTCTTGTGCACAAACTATTAATTATATGGCTGTTTTGAAAAAAAGACTCTTCATTGAACTTTATTTTTACATGAATCTGTCGACTATACATGGAAAATCATGAATAGAGAGTAGAGAAGCAGAAAATAATCGATATGCCCTACGGAGATTCCAACTTATGATGCGTTCTCTGGATCTAGATAAGAACGAACGATCAATCTTTTATTTTGTTTTAGTCTGTGATGTTCATTAAAATGTTCCAAGTGTCTCCAAGTGTTGCCATATATATACGCATAACTACAACAGACTCTGTGTTTTCGATTACTTGATATAATCAAGGAGAAGAGATGCAACTTGTTTACCGATAATTGTCACTCATTTCATATCCGCCACGTATTATCTGCATTTTTCAAAGGTTTCTCAACTATGTCTCACTGTTATCACACAAACGTGAATTGTACGTGGAAGAGGCTGTGGCTGATGGAGAAATAAGTTTACGAATGATTCGAGTTTCACCTTAATCTGCAGATCACGGTTTGTTCTCTTACTTATCATCAGTGGACATAGTTGTTGATTGAAACTTGGCACCGGATAACAAACAGGTAAATTTTGACATCGAGGATGATGAACACATCTATGTTCCGGTTCGTAGCAAGCATGGTTTAAGAGTTCGCATGCAACTAGCACAGAACAGTCTACGAATTGATCGGCACAAATGCCAATGTCAGTAGCATCTGCTATATGAAAACAGACGCACGCAGTATTCGATGAACATTGATCATATTGAGAAGTTCCGTGGCATATTTGAGATTTCACTAGAGTTGCCGATATACTAAATGAAAAGCAACACATTTTAAACGAAACAAAAATTAAATATGTGAATCTTCAAAGAAATATTATTTAACATTAAATGAATACGAAAATAATAGGTTTTAGAATTACTTGAATAGAACGAATACAAAATAATGAATAACTATTGAGACCATATTTTGCGTTTAAATGACACAGAATAGTGGCTGCAGCTATCTTTATACTTAATAAATAGGTGATGTTTTTCGCATTCGTTGATAGTGCAGAAGCGCAAGGATCGATCCTATGATACATGGAAATTCGATAGTGCTCCAACGCTTACTTCAGTAATTAATTTTTCTCCAGAAAAGTAATCTTCATAGAAGAAAAGAAGCGCAATAAAAGCAACATGGGATTGTTTTTACGATTCAAACAGTCAATAGGCTCATGTCATCACTCTAAACATGAATATTATTATTCTCAATAATTGACTTGAGTGAATACTGGTGGCTTAAGCAAACCATCGTACGTTTCGATCTTGCTTAAGGATATTATCAGATGGTTTTGGGCCCAGTAACTATTTCAATGGATGGCATATGAAAAGTCTGCTAGGGAGAGGGTATGGATGTATCGGTATAAATGTACATGAAATTGGTTTATTTTTTCCATCACCGGTACTGGAACGACTGTAAAAAAATCGAGCCGGACCGTCTAGCTGCTTGGTTGTTCTACTGTAAAGAGTCGGTCTGTTGGTATTGAACGGTAGATTAGTTGGTCTAAAATCCACATCAGTACCCGATCGTAGTCACTATTTATATCTATGATATAATGTGTATAGTAAAAAATATTCTATTACTCGAGCTAATTGTGGTTATAGGTTGGTGTAGAACTAGAGCGAACATCCACATCCACACCCATACCCACACGCTACATTCACAACTACCCACTCCCTACGTACACACACCGTCGTCTTCCACCAACACCCATACTTTGGAAGGGAAAGATGTAAAGAAGTCATGAACAATGATGATGAACTTATAGCTAGGCAAAATGAGAGACATTGCAAGTGTTGTAAAAGGAAATGGTAGTGTTTGCCTGTTCTCTTTTCCATATTTGCAGAGTCTGTGCTGACTGAGGACAATGAATCTGGCAGATATCAAAAGGAAATGAAACATGCCTTTATTTTACTTTATAACGTGTGCTTCCGCTCAAACTCTATTTATCAAGCTAAACATGATAGGAGATTTCATTACAGTTGTAATCAATTTACCTATAGCTTCTACACATATATCTAGTACTTTTCATGCTTTTTATCTCTTATAGTAACATGATAACGCAAAAGGAGGCATAAGCTACTGATTCTCAATAATTTAGGATAGAGGTACTTATGAGTTTGCTGACACGCGAGTATCACACAACTAGTGAGATCCCATCCATACTATGCGGCTGCTGTTCTCCTGTAAATTTTCGCATCTGGGGTTTATCTTCGATCTGGTAACAGACAATTACACATTTCACATTATATTAGATAGAGCTTGTAACCTTATACCATTGTAGTCTTACACCTTCTAGGCTTCTAGTTCTATAGTATTACCCACTTATAGGCTGATTCTCTTGTTATCGTATACCTTTAACACTTATATTCCTTTTGCCTTATCCTCTTATATACCTATTCCATTCCACCCGTCTTCCATTATGCTTATCTCCTTACACTGAAAAACAATGGTACGAGACTGAACTTTCTGAAGGTTTCATATTTGCTACCGAACCTAAAATAGTTTTTGAACACGTTACGGAACCTATAGAGATTCCGATTTTTGAAATAAAATTTGAACCGTTTAAGATTTCATATGAAAAATTAAGGATACTTTTTAAAATGCTTTTCCGACCACTCACATTCATTTTGAGGTGTCTTAGGGTTTCTACGAACCCTTTTCAAAGTTCCAATTTTCGGAAAAAATGCTTCAATATGACATCTTATTCTTTAACATTGCATGAGCTTCTTATTAGGATATTGAATCTAGTGGAAAAATCATACTGTGGAGGAGTTCTCCGTAAAAAATGCAAAAAGCAGGAATCTGTATGAAACTCTGAAGGGTTTCAGTTCTATTTCAAAACTCACAACTGTGCACTGGTGTGGCTGCTCGTGCAACTGCAAGATGTGGGTGTAGACTGTGGATCAGTGATGAAATAGACCCACACCCACCCTTCTTACTATTTCTATTTTTTTAAAATGAGTTTTACAGATTTATTGCAAGATTATTACATAGTCATGTAAGACTTTGTGGCCTAACCATTACCGTCATTTAGAAGTCAACAAATCAAGTTAGGCTTGACTGTACTTGTGACATCTAACTCCGTCGTTATATATGTCATATGTCATTTCTTTAAATATACTAATACGCGTTATTATTTCAAGTTCTGAAAACAACAGTGACCCAAAGCTAGGCAACAAGAGGATTTGAGTGTGAATAATGAGTTCATCAAAAATATAATATTCTCACCCACACCCACACTTAACCAATAATAAAGTCAGTACTGAGCCTCTGTGATATTTAGTACTGTCTGATTGCTTTTGCATAACTAATTGCGAAATCTATAACCAACATAGCGAAATGTTGCAGTTTTAATCATATAGAATTCGACAGAAATCGTCAAACTGTATTAGTTAGAATGGGTTTTAGAAACGAATAAGATTATTAAAAAAATAAGCAGAACGATCAGAAATGAAATACTAATTATGCAAATAAAAAGATCTTTTTCTTACGGTATCAGAAGAGTATGTAGGGCTCTCGTGCACTTCATTTCACAGAATTGACTGAACTGCGCTGAATGGTGTAAATTCTGAAGACTCGACAGTTTTCAGGTACCTTGACATAGAAAAGGGGTGGCGTCATAAACTATGAAAGAAGACTTCAAGGAAATATGAGAAATAATGCATGAGTAACATACGATTGGTGCATATATGGAGTATTATTCTGTTCAAGCTCTATAATTTAAAGTAAGTCATGATGAAGAAATTTACCTCAATATACATAAAAAAAGAACAGTTTTTAGAAGACTAGTAACAGCAGCTACATCATGTTTCGCATTTTTAACCCCCGCAAGGGACTACGCGAACAGCTTTTCTTATATAGTTCACTTGATGTTTAAAGTATGTGATAGTATAACATGAATATTTTAAGATTATATTGGGCATTGAAATATACATATTAAAATTATTAAATAATAAAGTCATACTGAATCCAACAATAATCATCATATATGATCATGTTAGCTTGTTTGATTGGCTTCATCTTATTATGGTTATCAATAACTCATTGTCAACTAAACCTGTATAATACTGATCGAGTGATTACTAATGATCAATTACAGTTCGACTGCCTGTACTATTATAGTCGTCAAACCAATACAGAAAATCATGATTCATCTAAGTCTGTATTTCAAATAATCAATTTTTGTCTCCGACCAATAAATCAAGTTGATGCAATGATTACTACTTTTGAAAATACACGTGATCAACAATTTACTTTGTATGAACTTCGTCAATTAAATGTAACTGTGGAACAATTACTTTCATGGTCCGCTCCGATTGATCTTATTGAAAAATATGTATTCTACATCAATCAATCAGATACCAATAATTTGTTATCAACGGAAACATTTTACAATTGTACAAAACCGTGGTTAGGTACTCAATGTCAATACTCCTTTGGCTTAGGTATGACCATGTCATTAGATAATATTATCAGAACAATTTTGCAGGAGAAATTTCTAAACGATCAAATCAGCGAGATCGTTCAAAATTTCACATGTTACACTCACATAAAATGTTATCGTGGCTCATCATTGATTTGTCTCGACTGGCGAGAAATATGTAATGGACATATTGATTGCATCGACGAAGGTAATGACGAAAATCGATGTTTTGAATTGAAAATAAATCAATGTGATGAAAATGAATACAGATGTGATAATGGGTTATGCATTCCAAAAGATTTCTGGCGAGATGATGGTAATAATCCAGAGTGCCTTGATGGTAGTGATGAATTAAAAACTGATACGAATAATTACATGGAACATTGCCTAAAAGATCCAACATTTCGTTGCGAAGATCTATCATGTTCTTTAAAAGTCAATGAGTTTACTTGTGGTGATGGGCGTTGTACAACTTATGACGGTTCGTGTAATAATGGGCGACTGGATTTATTTAAAGAATCTTTATCCAACAAAGGAAATTTGTCCAAAAGATGTTGGTTTGCCATGAGTTGTCTTTGGCAAATAATACCTAATCTAGAAAATGACTGTATGATAACGTTCGCGAACGGTATTAATCGTAATCGTTATGTGACTTATCTGTCGACATGTGATTCATTCTTCATGTTTCCTACTATACCTGTTGCTTTCAATCATGTACACTTTCTCTATCATATAAATTATTCCAAATTGGTCGAAACTGACTTTTTGAAAGTTTTTCTTCCCGATTATATTTGTTATGATAAACAGTTGTGTAAACTTATGTTATCTACATTTAATTATCAAAATTTTACTTGTTGTTCTCGCTATGAATTCGATTTCGACGATGGAGATTATTATGATTTTCTTTCATCCGTGAAAAACTACTTTTTTAACTGTTTAAGAATAAGCTATAGAATTAATCAAAGTAGATGTGAGCCGTATCTATCATTTAGTTATTCTAATAATTCGTCTTTGTGCACGTCGACACATTGGCATTGGAATCGTTCGATTGATAATTTTTCTTATGATAAGAAGAAAAAATATGAAGCGAGCCGTGTAGCCAACAAAATACATGGGTTTCAACATCAAATTTATTCTTATAACTTAATGACTTCTATGAATAATCGTTATATCAAAGGAAAAGATAAAGAAGAAGATCTAGCATCGATACCTTTTCAAAATATATGTAACGGAGACTTGGATCAACAAATTAAATTAATCGATGGACGTCATCACAGTGATGAAACTGACTGTGAATACTAGCCATGCAATAATCTGTATAGTAGGTGTGATGCTATCTGGGCATGTTCAAATGGAAAAGATGAAGATGATTGTATAAAATCCGATTGCCCTTACAATACTCGTCCATGTATATCACCGTTGAATTACACATTAGTTTGTCTATCTATCGATCGAATATCTGACGATGTCATAGATTGTCTAGGTGCAATGGATGAGCTAAAATATTGTCGAGGACCATCTTTGCATGGCTTATTGACGAATCCTTTTTACTGTTTCAATGATAGCAGGTCAAAATGTTTGGATCGTAGCCATATATGTAATAGGCAGAAGCAATGTCGACTAGGTGATGATGAAAACTTTTGTGGAAGTCATCGAAGAATATGCATCCAGATTATACTCTAAGTCATACACTAGTTGAATATGTCATTTGTCAACTATTCGATATTACGAATCGGAGAGTTAACTATTTCTCACTTAAAACATCAATTACATATCCGCCATTAGTAAAGAATGCGTCTATTAATAAGGATGGGTGGCAAATAGCTAATGTAATCGTTTCAAGTAAGAGCGAATTTAGACAAAGTAATCGACAATGGTTCTTGCAGTGTAGTCGAGGGCTACCCGTTCGTACTTGGCTTGGTAAAGAAAACTATGCTCTCAAATGTTTATGTCCACAGAGTTATTATGGTCATTTGTGTCAATATCAAAATCAACGAGTCAGTCTCACACTACAATTCTTACCAGTTGACCGATATAGTATTTACAATATTCTTGTCACATTGGTTGATGATAAATATCAAATTGAATATGATGAATAATTCGTTTTTATGTCAAGTTGGGGTTGCCGTATGAAATTTAATATTTATCTTCTATTTTCAAATCGTCCGAAAAATTTGTCTCACAATTATAGTATACATAGTGATGCATTTAATAAGATGACTTTGATCCACCATGCAAGCTGGCACTTATCCATTCCGTTTCTTTTTCTTCCTGTCAATCGTCTAGCCGCCCAATTAAGTATCCCAGTGTTACGCTTGCAGCCATCTCATTTATGCAACCTAACATGCAAAAATAATGGTCGATGCTTAAAATATCTTAATACTGAAAAGTTCTTTTGCCAATGTTCATCCAATTGGGGTGGCCGCCTATGTGATATACCAGCTAATTGTTCTCAATGTTCAATGGATTCTGTGTGTGCTGGTTCGATCAATAGTCGATCGATATGTATATGTCCTCGTACCAATTATGGTTCACGTTGTCTTTTGAAACATTGCCCACCAAATACTTGTTTAAATGATGGTACATGTGTAATTGTTGATAGTCGTATGAGTAAACAAACGTTTACTTGTTTTTGTCAGGAGCAATTTTATGGAGTGCGATGTGAAAAATGAAAAAGAAAACTGAACATTTTTTTTTGATAAAACAGAAAGCTCATTTATAGTAATATATCTTATAACAGTATTCGATTATACAAATCCATCAAATCAGGCCGTATTTAAAAACTTGAAACATACGCAGCGCATGGTAACAATCTATAGTGAAGAAACATTTCATCTGGTGTTTGTCAAATTAGATAGCAATTACTATTTAGTTGTTGTTCAAAAATATCCAAATTATGATATATCTACATCAATAAAACCTTATCAGAGATGTTTTCATATAACCGAACTACTGAATTCTACATTGATGATAATGCCACGTATTCAACGAATCAAATATTATCATTTACCATGTGCAAATCACCACACTCTGTGGTGCTTTTTCGATGAAGATTACATGTGTCTATGCACTTTAGAGCATCACACGAATTGTTTTCGATTTAATCATTCGGATACATTTCAATGTCAAAATAATGATTATTGTAAGAATGGAGGTTCTTGCTATCAAGATAATCCAAAATGTCCTTCTGTTACAGCATGCATGTGTGTTGATTGCTTTTACGGTCCCCAATGTCAATTCTATGCGAAAGGTATTGGCTTAACATTAGACGACATTTTGCGATATGAAATTCAACCATTCAAACCATTATTCAAGCAATATACATCAATCAAAATAAGCGTATTTATAACAATGTTCATGTACGGATTAGGTCTGACTAATGGGATTCTGTCGTATTTAACATTTCGAAGGAAAAATTCCCAAAAGGTTGGTTGTGGATTGTATTTATTAGTCTCATCAATCACTTCTATTCTAACATTAAGTCTATTTACACTCAAATTTTGGTTTCTTATGCTATCGCAAATTGGACTTATAATGAACCACACTGTACTCAAAATTGGCTGTATATTAATTGAGCCATTGCTGAAAATCCTTCTCTATACATATACTTGGCTTGGTGGATGCGTTGCGATAGAACGAATGTTTACAGTTTATAAAGGAGCTTGTTTTCGAAAGTTAGCAAGTATAAAAATAGCCAAAAGAGTGATATTTATTATGCCGATTCTAATCGCGATTACATTCATTCATGAACCTTTAAACCGAAATCTCTTCGATGATAAAGAAGAGCAACGAATTTGGTGTGTAGTACATTATTCTAAATTTTTAGATTATTATAACTCGATTATTATTCTTTTTCACATTCTTACTCCATATACTATTAATTTATTATCAGCTGTATTTACTATTATCAAAACAGCTCGTCAACGAAGTTACACTAATACTGAACAGAGTTACAGGCAATATCTTCATATACAATTTAATGAACATAAACACGCCATCATCAGTCCAATTATTCTTCTCATTCTAACATTATCATATCTCATAATTACAATTACGTCTGATTGTATGAAACCGTCTCGAGAAGTATCACTATATCTACTAGCCTATTTCATCTCATTTCTACCATCCTTGCTAGTATTCACCATATATGTTCTACCTTCAGCACTCTACAGAAAAGAATTTAAGCAATCAATGATGTTTCTACGATAGTATCGTCATAAATGATCTTCTTCTTAAGATCTTCCTTATTCCTAAAACTATGGCATACTTAAATAAAAGAATATAGCACAATTGTTTCTCTATATGTAATAGCGTACACTTGATGATTTCTGAATGCGTATTTCACTATTGCTTTTTTTTTCATTAAAAAATTTTAAGCTCGTGCTAGATATTAAATCATTTCAAACTAGCATGGGTGTAGGACGTGGATGTGAGTGTCGACAGACATGCAACCTCTCTTCAAGCTCATCTACCCACACTGACCCATACCCACCCCACACCACCGCACCTACGCTCACACCCACCCAAATCATATCAATAGGTCATGTGTCAAGAGAGAGAATGATTGTTGTTAACATCAATAACTACGTACAGAAACTATCTTGACAAATGATTTGAAGAGCAGGTGTCTTAGCAAATAGTGATATGATTTCTTTAGGAAATGGGGGATAATATACATTTCTTCGATCCTCAGATAATAAGCACCGTCAAGGGTGTGGGTGTGTATTTGAACAAAAACCTAAAATGCTCATACCCACACCCACACCCACACACCCACACTCACACTCCCACCCACATCCACACCCACACCCACACCCACACCCACACCCACACCCCACACCCCACACCCACACCCACACTCACACCCACCCACACCCACACCCACACCCACACCCTCTTCGACATTTATCAGTTGTGAATTTTCAATATTTTTTCTATGTTTGTCCCATTTGACACTTTTCCTTTCGACCTTTGTACAAACAATCCCCCCAAAAAAGCTCATGAGATAAAGATTCATAAACTTTGTTATTTTTTTTTTGTTTGTATTTAATTAGAGAAGGTCTCGAATTGTGAATTAATGTTTTTCATTAAATTTATATCTTTTTCTAGAGCTCGATGAGCCAATTATGATGATATGAAGAGATTATCTCTATAGACTATTGTTAAAGAGAGAGTTTGATTAGAGATCTCCATAAATGGTTGGACGTTAATATTATAGGAAGAATCGATTTAATATATACATAAGAAAAACATTTCTGAAAAATAAAAAAAAATTGTAAAATATAATATAGATTGGAACTTTTGAAATTTTTATGTTAAGCCATTTCCAGTGTTCAGAGTTTGAGTAATGAATCTATTTTCATTTATATAATGAACTGAAATAAAAGCATTAAGTATGTATGTAATGTAAATATTTCAATATCGCTAATACGATAGATGCATGAAATTCAGCTATTTTTTTTTCAAAATTTTTTTAAGAATATCATTTTAAAAATGAACTTATTACAGATTTATTAACTTTCTTATTTTCATTAGACTATACTATATTTCATTGTTGTCTAATATGTTTGTCTGGCAAAATGTAACATATAAGGTAAACTTTTGGGTGTGGGTGTGGGTATCAATAGAAGCATATTCCCAAACTCCACACCCACACCCACACCCACACCCACACTCCAAATGTGAAATATGATGAAAGCTAATTAGAAAATTTGCAGTTTAAACCAGTGTTCCAATCATGTAAGGGAAGTTAGCAGCCCATTCGTGTTTTTCGCAAGGCGATTCGCCCCATTAAGTGAGCCACGCCAGAGATGCAGTGAGCCAAATGCAGCTCGACGAGCTCTATCGAATGGTATATTCAGATTTTTGGGTGTGGGTGAGGTGTGTGAGTATGTTTCATTTGAGTCTACATCCACACCCCACACCCTCATTGCTATAGTATTGCTCGAAATGATAAAGTGCTTTTTGTGTTATATTAAAAGTGCAAAAAAATGTCTTCGAACTCTATAAAGCCTGTTATCAGAGTCTACCTCATAATGCAGCAAGGAATTGTCAGATTTAGCTTATATTTTGGATTTAGTACTATCTTGATAAGGCCTTTGTTTGACGATACTCAAATCCAAAAGAAAAAATTTTCTCCAGCCATACATCCTATTCATACGTAGTGTCTCTCTTAATTTCAAGTACAACTGTGGATAAGTGTAGTTAACGATTATGACATGATGGCTTGAGTCGCAGATGGTGCCATGCTAGTTTCAACGTCTAAACAGTCGTTTTTAACAAGTTTAATGTGATCATGCAAGTCATTGAACAGAACATGATTTCGTGTTAGAATTTTTTCAGCCATCATCAATGCCTTTTGAAAATATACATATGCTTCTTGGTAATTTTTCATTCGATAATAAACAAGCCCAATATTATCCAAACAACGTATTTTATCTTGATGTTCAACAGGCAATATCTTTTCTTTTATTTTCAGACATTTCATATAATAATCTAAACTTGTCGTATAATCCTTTTTTTCATAGTAAACATTTCCAATATTAATAAATGTTGCAGCTCTATTAGAATGATCCGATGGCAATATTCTATCATGAATTTCTTTGACTTTTTCAAAATTGTCAAGAGCTTTATCAAGTTCATTAAGAGAACAATATATACTTGCTATGTTGTTTAAAATTCCGGCATATTCCTCATCTTCTTTCCCGTATTTTCTGTATAATTTTAAAGATAATGTCAAGTTTTCAAGTGCAGAATTATAATCATGTTGTTCACTATAAACAATACCAAGCCCGTTGAGTGCTCTTGCAGCACTTATGAGACGCGGTGGTTGAATACGAGTATGCATATCATAAGCTTGTTTATAATAATAAATTGAACGTTCATATTGACCATCTAGACGACATGTTCTTGCCAAACTACTATATATACATGCAATTTTTTCGTCATTAGGTCGTTCATATAAAATTCTTTCAAAATGTTGTGATGATTTTTTATATTGACCCATATCAGCTAGTAGACAACCAAACATTAAAGTAATATCTGATTGTGAAATTCTTTTCTTTTGATATTCAATATATTCTTTTGCTATTTCTGAACCTTTATCTGTTGCTTTCATTTTAAATACCAAAATTTTGTTCATATTAGAGTTAGCATTCATGTCTTCAAATTCTTCTACACAATTGACCATTTCAAATACAGCACCTTGAATTTAAAACTAACAATTAGCAGCGACAACAAAAAAATGAAATACAAATACAAACCGATGTCAAATAATACTTCGCCTTCATCGTTAAAGACACTGCTATCAGCTATATCAGCACAAATTACTGTTTCCAGTTTCATATCCATTTCAATTTCCATTATTACTTTATTTGCAAACATCACTGCCACATCTCGTGATCGACTTGTTGATAAATAACCATTGGTTGATACTAGTTTACCTACATTTTGTCGTAAAATTTCTATCTCATCTTCAGGCAAATTAAGTCCACGATAAAGAATAAGTTTTGGTGATGTTTCAATTTTCTTCAAACGTCTAAAATGTATCATGAGGCTTAAACTTAAATCAGTAATAAAAAATTGAAATGTAAATAAAGCGTCGGGAGCAAACTCAGTTATTATGTAAACCACTTACTCCTGCAATAGAAGACCATCTTAAAGGAACGATGCGTTGGACATAATAGAAGACTTCTTCTTAATTGCTTAATTTATCAAAAAATTGGAACTTTAATTAGTATATTTGCATGACCAGAAGTCTTTTATTGCGGGGGTATTTAGTTAAATATTTACGTCTCACAAGGAAAGGTGCCCAAGTGTGAGTCTCTATTTTCAATCGGGTATATACCAGTTTGTAGAGTTCGATGAGTTGATCACGATGATATAAAGCGTCCTTGCCCACAGACTATCTTGAAAGAGTTAGGTCAATCTCAATTTGAAAAAAAATCACTGTAAACAGGTCAAAGGTCATCGAATGGAGTTTGTCATACTTATGAGAATTTTAGAACCTTCTAAAGCGTTCTAGAGCCTTTTATAGACTACTAGAGAGCAATAGGAGATTCTAGAATGCCTTGGGACGTTCTAGAACAGATCCCCAACTAGGACACTAGGTTTGCCTACCTATGACAGGCACAGACTATGATTTTTAGGCCTGATCTGCCACAGGTAGACCAAGTCGTCTAGCTTGCCTAGCTTTTTCTTCGATATAAAATTTTTAGCACATAGATGAAATTTATTTCTAAAAAAATTCAGTAGAGTCAGTTTTCAAGGATGATATTTGACTATAACGAATTTGATCAATACTTGAGCATAAATACTGATGATATACATAGATAATCAAAACTATTACCAATATGAAGAAGTTATTATCATAATAGAGAGGCTCAATAGATCGTAAAACCTCTGCTCGCTCGAAAAATTTGTTGACCTAACTTTTCAAAGACCGTCTATGGACACAAACGCTTTATGTTCTCGTGATATTTGAACATACTATGATATCTTCTGTTCTCAGTGCTTTATTGATAATACGATGAACAAATGTATCTCTTGTATACCAATAGATAGCTTCGGATGATTGATAAGTTCGCTCAAATAGTGAAATACTTTCTAGTTGTTTTTTATTATCATGATAGTAAACACGACATTTTGCTACCATCGTTCGTTTTGATTCATTGTTTTTTTTTGTAATTAATGTAATATGTCTGAATAATTGAAAAAATAGAAATGAACCTGACTCTTTCGTTAAATCACGTGCTGTCATCTGCTTTTTATCATCATATAAATTGAACATTGCTGATTGCCTCATTAATAGTTTAATCCGTTTTTGTAATATATCCATCAATTCTTGTTGATTAATAAAACAACCAATTATTTTAGAATACTTTTCTGTTAATAATCTTGTATATTTATTACGACCAACAGTAGAGTATAAAAAGATTGAATAGATTTGTTTTAATATATGAATATTTGATAATAATTCATCTGAATGACAGTATGGTACAATAATAATAAATATTTGTTCATCTTGATTCAAATGAATATAATGTAAAAAATCATGTTTATCTTGGAAAAATAGAACGTAATCGTTTATTTGTCGAAGTGTTTGTCTTCGAAAAATTTTATCATCATGTGATAAATCATTACCATTCCATTCCTCATACCAAACTAGGGTTATTGGTTCTTCATTTTTACGAGAGCTTCCATTTGCCATTGTCACAATGTTTGATAGCGGAGCATTAATTGATTTTTTATTTCCCATTTTTCCGTGTTTAGAGAAGATTTAACTAGAAGATAAAACCCTCTAATTTCATTCTTCTTAGTCTTAAAACAGAGAAAATATGCATCTCACCGTTTTATGTTGATGAGATGGTTTCAATGATTCAAATAATACATACAGTGCTTGTATGTTACGTCACTAAATTATGTTGATTCATCTAAGGAAGTAAAAAAATAAAAAATTTTTCTTCTGAGGGATCTAGTCAAAAGAAAAGTATTATTTTATAAGCGTGTAGCATGATTCTGACCAGGTGCAGTAAACAAACTTCGTTTTCGCTCATGGTTAATTGGAGTTTACTCATCGTTATTAATCACAAACAAAGAAAAAAAGTACTAGTATAAGAGACTTAATGGTAAAATATATATAGATTCATGGCTGAAAGAATCAAAATACATGCATATGGGCTCAATTACAGTAGATTGAAGCATTTTTTATTTTTACCGATGAATAAAGAGAACCGGCATCACAGGTAATGAATAGAAAGCAATATGGAAAAAACCAACAGAACATAAGACAAAAATCACTAGTGTTCTTACGTCGAAAATATTTGAATAATACGTAAGGTGCACGCAATTCGAACTTCAAGTTAAATTTCTTTTTTTGACTTTTTTTTTTACATCGTGTGATACAGCTTGAGCTGCTGATCACGAATATAAGATCTTTAGCCTCATTGAACTCTTTCTTCCAGTCGAAAATTTGAAATACTCGAAAAATGCCGTTTTCATCAAAAAAAAAGCATTTTGGCTGTGAGTGTGAGTGTGAGTGTGGGGTGTGGGTGAGGGTGCGGGTGGGGTGTGGTGTGGGTGTGGGTGTGGATGTGGGATGTAAGGTGTGGGTACAGGTCTTATCTATGCTCACACCCACACCCACGTTCACACCCACACACCCACACACCCACACTGCACACCCTGTGGGTCTCTTTTTCAGTCTTTCTGATGTGGATATTTACTTAATTGTAGTCACATGCATGGTTACACCTACATTCATACTCATGAACACACCGAAGTTCTTAGACACGCACACACCTACATTCACCTGACACCGAAACCCACATATCAAACTTTTATTCATATGCTTCAACTAATGGAGTGCTTTGTCAACCGAAAGTTGTTTCGCGGAAAGTTTTTTTTACTAGGGACGTGCGCGGTGACAACATCATAAAGAGGAAGTACGGTTTTCGGTAGATGAAGTAGTAGCATTGTATGCTAGTCATTTCGAAAGTAATTTTTCACTTCATTAAGTTTTTTAAGTAGTTGAATATATCATAGCAAATCAAATGTGTGTACTGTTATCGAGGTATATACTTAAGAAATCGAAAGAAAAATGAGAAAGGAAGAAAGAATGGATGTACGCAAAATTTTACATTTCGCTTTCAGCTATATAAAACAAGCTCAAAAATAGCAGAAGGAACCAATCGGCTGAAACGTGAGTATCATTGGTTTGGTCTCAATTTTTTTACGTTTGTGTTATACAGTCAAGTGATTCATGTTGATGAAGAATTCGATCTTTGCGACCAAATTCCTTTCTAGAAAAATTATTTTCGAAGAAGCTTTAGTTCAATCAGCAGAACTATTCAGTAAGATTTTTGCCGTTTTTAAAGGGCCGGAGACGTTTAGCCTTGGTATCGGCTTCTATAGAAAACATAAGCAGTTTCATATAAAACTTCCAGCGATTATAGGGCTCAGAGTCAGTAGTCACTCCTATAATGTTTCAGCTTGACCGGTGAAGCTTTTTCCTTACTTTGATACTCAGTCATATAGACCCTTTTGGGCCTTCTATGGGTCAAGAATCATTCATGTTAGATGGTATATGTACATACTTTGATAGACGATTTACATAACATTCGATAGTGAATTTAATTCTGAATAAAGGTTGTATAGATACATTCGAGTAAAAACCAAAGATTGAGGACAAAAAATTTCGAATATTCTTAATATGTGATCATATACAGGCTTTGCTGGAACGTTGTGTATCTTCGATCTTTACTATATGATTTAGAACCGAAGCCGTTTTTCAGCATCGCTACTAATCATTAAGAGCTACAAAAGTCCTCGAATCAGTAGCTGCAAAGGGTATAGGTGTGTGTGGGTATGGCTGTCGATGTGTGAGTCCGGGTGTGGGTGTGAGTGTGGGTGTGGCTGGGTGGTGTGAGTGAGTGTGGGTGTGAGTGGATGCGGGTGTGAGTGGGTGCGGATGTGAGTGTGAGTGGGTGTGGGTGTGGGTGCAAGTAAATGGGGAGATGATGCTCACCCACACCCACGCACAACCATACAGCATTCACTCACAGCAACACCCCACACCCGCACCCACACCCACATTTCACACCCACATTTCACACCCACACCACCCACACCACCCACACCCACATCCACACCCACACCCACCCCCACACTCACGCTCACACCCACACCCCACACCCGTATTTTCCTAGCCGACGCTCCATTAAACAACGTTGTTGGTTGATGTGTTAGTAAGCATATGGATTTTTAGTAGGAATTTCAAAGAATATGATGCGTTTTCACAATATTGTCCGTATGAGTTTTGGTCCTTGATCTCTCAGAAAATTATATAAAATCTCCTGTTTTGGGTGCGTGCGGATGCTGTCCCCGTAGCTTAGCTCGTTTGGATTCCTGTTGAGTATCAATGTATGGATGTCAATTTGATTAGATGAGTTTATGACAAAACCATCACACGGACCTGCGTACCATTGTGCACAACGGTATTGCGACTCATATCGATATCCACACACACTTACTCATCCATCCTTTTGAAACATTTAATACTAACTTTACCGAAGACTTCGAAGCAGTGTATAACATAGAAAGAGTCGAATATTCAGTCGAGGGTCAAGCGCGTCACAGGGACGAGCGTTACTTACTTTATAGCCAGTGGTATGACGAATAGAATGAGATAAAATAATTGATTCCATCACTTACGTAGAAAAACTAGATAGATTTACAAAATCGATCAATACATAGTG
Source organism: Rotaria sp. Silwood1 (assembly GCA_905250075.1). Classification (NCBI taxonomy): domain Eukaryota; kingdom Metazoa; phylum Rotifera; class Eurotatoria; order Philodinida; family Philodinidae; genus Rotaria; species Rotaria sp. Silwood1. The sequence goes on along the minus strand of CAJNOP010000636.1, from coordinate 24,756 downwards.
AACTCGATGCGATTCGAAGCGCCATCGCCAATCGATTTTTGGGTCTAGAGTCGATTTAATAACATGTCTGTACTCAGTTTTTGATGCTGAATCTGAAAAAATATTCTGAGAAGCCGAAAAAAAGAACGAAGTAGAAAATTTCGCACATTTTGGAAAAGATGCTTTTTTTGATGAAAACGATATCCTTCGAGTATTTCATATTTTTCAATTGGAAGTAAACATTCACTAAGGCTAAACAGTAGATATTCGTGGTCAGCAGTTCAAGCTCTATCAGATGTTGTAAAAAAAGTCGATACAAAATTTTACTTGAAATTTGCGTTGCGGGCACCTTAAGATCAAAGAGTACGTACGTTTTTCAGATTAAGCTCGAGATGCAGTCAAGTGATACTCTAGAATTTAAAACTTATAAAGTGGGCGACAATAAACAGAATGTGAGGAAACAAATCTCAAATGGAAATCAAGGTTTAACTGCTGCACCACGTGTACATAATGAATATATCGAGGCGGAACATACTTGGTATGAAGAAATCGCTGGTGTTGTATCGAACGACGATGATCCAAACATGTTATGTTCAACATTTCGAGTATGGTTCATTGGCTTGTTTTTTGTTGTTTCGTTTACCGTTGTTAATACATATTTTCATTATCGTATGAAACGAATTGTTTTAGATGGTTCGCATATATTTCTGTTGTCATTTGTCTTGGGTAAATTTCTCGCATTTGTATTACCCAAAAAATCATTTCGTCTATGGCCAAATACGAACTACTGTTTCTCATTTAATCCTGGTCCATTTACAATAAAAGAACATGTTCTGATAGTCGCAATGGCAAACTTAACAAACAGTAGTTATGCACTCAATCCAATTGATGTACAAAAAGTTTATTATAAAAAATCGATACACCCTATACTAGCCTTTGGTTTCATCCTCTCATCACAACTCATAGGATATGGTATCGCAGGTAATGCAGATCCTCTAAATATTTGTGAAGCATTAATAAGATCTAGAAAATTTTTCAGGTATCATGCGTCGTTTTTTGGTTTGGCCTTCTTTATTGACTTGGCCAACAGTCATACCCTCTGTAGCCTTATTTCGAACTTTACATGATGAGAATGTAGATAATCATACGAACTCCAGTTCCAAGTGGAAATTCAGTCGTCTACAATTCTTCTTCATTGCACTCACATGTCAGTTTATCTTCAGCTGGTTACCGAACTATATAATGCCTATCTTAGCCACGTTTGCATGGATTTGTTTCATGCAACCACATAATGTTCTCCTTAACAAACTGACCGGAGTATGGGCATTCGGAATTGGTGCATTGAACCTCAAATGGGATCGATTACAATACATAATTACATCATCATTAGTTGTGCCCGGATGGGCTCAGGTAAATCTTGGAATTGGCTTTTTTCTCATATCATGGATCATTGCACCAATTCTCTACTATTCAAATTTATGGAACACTAAAAGTTTTCCCATTCGCAGTCGAGGTCTTTATAAGTCTAATGGAAACTTCTATAATTTGTCGGCAGTCCTTGTTAATAATTCTGTAATGAGCAATCATTTTCGTTTGAACATAACTGCTTATGAACACTATGGGTTGGTGTATTTTGGGCTTTCAGATGTAATATCTTACGCATGTCAGTTTGTTTTTATTCCAGCGCTTCTTGTACACACAATACTCTATCATGGAAAAGATATTTTGAAACAATTTTGTACATCCTTACAAAATCGTGACAACGATATACATTGCCGATTAATGGCTCGCTATGATGAAACACCCGAATGGTGGTTTACTATTTTGTTTATTCTTCCTATGGTGATTAGCATGATTGTCTGCCATTTCTCTGAGTTACTTTCATGGTATTATTTGTTAATTGCTATTCCTATAGGACTTGTGCGTATATTGCCTCTTGGTATTCTTGGTGGTAGTACTGGTATAGGAGAACTAAGCTTGGAAATGGTCCTGTTTAGTCTTAGTGGTATTATTCTGCCCAACAAACCATTGGCAACGATCACATTTTTCTGTTACACTGGGTGGACATTTGGACAGTCTAGTAACTTTATTGCAGTATTAAAGCAGAGCCATTACATGAAGATTCCACCCAGAACCATGTTCAGCACGATAACTATATGTACAGTCGTAGGCAGTATAGTTAGTTTTCTTACAGCGAATCATTTGTACAATCATACGACAGTTATGTGTGAGAGATTTAACCCTGAAGATCCTAATCCTGGGTCGATATGCACACGCCGCGCTCAATGGTTATTTCTCCTTGGATCATATTATTCAGTGATTGGTACGTGTTTCCTATTGGTCTCAATTTTTTAAACCTTACAAGACTGTTGAATTTTTAGGTCCAGCTAGGCTCATTGGCCATTTGAGCCATTATTTTTCGTTGTTGGCATTGATTCTAATTGGTGCAGTGCTCCCAATACCATTCTGGTTTTTAAAGAGAAAGTTTTCTCAGAAAATTCATTGGTTGCAATACATTCATGTTCCAATTATACTTATTCCAGGAAATATAATGATGCTAGTTAATGGTGGGACTATTCTAACATGGCTTTTGATTGGTTTTATTTCTAATGTTTGTATGAGTCGTTGGTTGTATGGCCGTTATGCACGTCTTTTATCAATAGCCACAGATATGGGTAACGTTTTCAGTGAAGCATTAATATTTTTCATTTTCTCCAGTCGAAATATTCGATTTCCTCAATGGTGGGGATCCGGCACTTCTTACCAGGACACTTGTCTAAAACGCAATTAAATGGGCTGTTTACAGTCGATAACGGCATTGTTATGTTTTCATTCATTGACGAAGTGTTTAATTCTTACAGTGGTTTAGTTTTGCTCCAAACTACATTTAATTAATTCATAAAGATTTTGATACTTTAAAGCGTAAACATTTTTGATTTGTTAGGAATAAATCCATGAAATCGGGATGGGTCTTTCCTTCACAATGTTCTGTCAGAGTTGTTCATTGAAAATACATTATTACGTGTAAATATATATGCCCATTATTATGTCACTTCATAGCTCTAATGATACAACTTACTGTGTTTGCTAAATGTTGTTGCATCGCTTCCTATTAGCAAGGTCTAGGGATGCACCAAATCCAATTCTTGTCAAATCCAAATCCAATTCTAGAATTGGATTTGACTGGATTTGGATTTGGTGAACCCTAGCAAGGTCATTTAGGATTTCATACGATTCGAGATAGATAGTGACAAAAAAACAGTCAGGGTGGCTCGAGCTTTGCAGAAGTATGTGCCTTACTCGATTCAATTTGCTTGACATCGGAATCCGAACGGTATTAAGCCCAGCAGTCATTAGATAATCCTTTTCTTCTCCCCTGTCAAGATAACGAGATGCAGAGATATGAAATCGCCCCATCATACACACTAAATTTAAATGTGTCATGTTTATGTGTCGTGAATTATTGTGTCGTACACTCCAGCAGAAAAATGTGTCGTGCTTAGAATGTGTCATATACGAATTTGTCGCGTTCTGTTTGCTGACTATTCGTTCACCGTTTTATTATGCACACTTGGTGATATATAAACAACGTGATTTAACATAGAAAAAAACTTCCAATTATTTTTATTTTCTAGATTATTTCTCGATTATTTTTTTTTATCGAGAAAATGCCAATCTCGATCCATGATCGTGAGAGGACTACTCTGAAGCGGTCTGATACAAATCAGATCAACTCGAGATTGGGCAGATCCCAGGATCTGACCAGATTGAGTTTTCAGAATAGGAATAATTAAATGGAATTAAATTGAAAAAGAATCAAAATATGATTTTCCAAAAGGACCAATAGGAAATGTGTCGCATGTGTCGTACGTAATGTGTCGTGGTCCTACTGGAGAAAATGTGTCGCAGTGAGCTCCTTGCGTCGCACTTTAATGTGTTGTACAATGTGTCGCAAAACACGACACTTGCGACACATTTTAACTTAGTGTGTAGAATCGCTCATGTCTGATGCGAAACACAAGATTTTCGCACGAAGATTTCAGGGCCGGTAAATATTTCGACGACCATAATATCACACCATGTAATAAAAAACTGCAATTTCACTATAAAATACGTGCTAAACGGTATTTTGTTTCTTGCTGAATACCATCGATTATATAATGAGCCTTTAGAAGGCATTGCACCTAACAAGAAAACACACAGAACTGATAAATCGGTTTTGAGTCGAAACTACGTGCATCATGTAGTCCCTAGTGAGCTATGAATACCATGAAAAGAGGTGAGTGTCGGTGTCGGTGTCGGGTATGAGTATGTTTCAATATGAGTCAACACCCTCGTACTCCTTTTTCTTATAAAAAATATAACTCATTCTTTTGCTTTTTCCTTTTAGTATAGAATCAATAGATCCATGATTAATCCGTTCCCTGAATATATTCGTACGAGAATTCTTATGTAACCAAACATTTATTCCCTTCTTGTGTAAGAGAAAACAACTTAGGGTGGGGTGTGGAGTGTGAGTGTGAGTATGAGACAAAAACAGACGCCCACACACCCATACCCATTAATAGTATCGTCTTCGAAGAGAAATGGTCGAACCAATTGATTTCTTGACTTGGTACACCACACGTTTTATTTGTGAGATTTCATAACAGTTTTAATAGTAAGGTGTGAATTAGTTTCAGACCAATATCTGACGTTATGTTTGTTGACTAATCCATTTGAATATTCAAAGGAGGGGGGCGCGTTTGCACGTAAAACGGCCCTAAATAAAAATCATCTCGGAACACTTTATAAAATTGAATTTCATCTTCCTCTAAGTAAGAATAAAGCATCTGGGCCTCTTTCAGGTCATATTTTGAGGCCTCTTCTCGACATTTCTACCTAGGACAGAAGCATTATCAATATCGGAATCTCCTCACAGGTTAACCGCGTTAGTTTACCAAATTAGTTTCATATTTTCAGGGGAGATAGAGCTTTTCAAGACCTTCAAAATGATCACAAATTGTTAAGGAAAATATGCTGCGCTCGACAATTTCCAAGGACCACACTGTCCAGGTTCTACAGCAAAACTCATTGTGGGTGTGGGGTGGGTGTTGGTGCGGATGTGGGTTGATGTAGTTCTTCTTTTAACCCACACCCACCCCACTGCCACCGCCGCCCCCACCCCCACCCCCACACCCTCCATAGCTGCGCGAACACGAGTTCGTCATGTACTGGCATCTACTGACATATATATGTACTCCGAAGAAATCTAGAATTCATGTACTGGCACATGTATGTTCTCCGGAAAAACCTAGAATTCTAGAGTTAATATAGTCGTACGTAATCACATGTATCGACCATGTTATGCTCTATATGAATGCTCAGAAAATCATCGAGAATTAGAAAACAAATGGGTGTCCTAGAAACCGAAATGAATTTCCGGAAATGGAGATAAATTCATGGAAACAAAAGATAAATTTCCGTAATCACGAATAAATTTCAGGAAGGGCAAATGAATTTCCAGCAAATCTAATGACTCTCCGGAAACCACAAATACGTCCGAAAACAAAATGGTTTTCAGAACAACATATTGAATATTCTGGAGTCAAACTGATAATGGCTTTATGACAATTTCCTTACCATGATACTCACATAACAGATGTGAAGAATAAAAAAACATGCAGTATTTCTCTGAATGTGGGTGCGCGAAAAGACAGACACATTCGGAAACCAACACACACAGCGCATCTTTCTCACTGACGATGCTCGGAAAGATGGACACATTCCAAAGGTCACACAGCACATATCTCTCTGCTGAGGATGCTTGAAAATCATGATTCCACATGAAAAACAGATTCCTCGCCGGGTAAACTTTACCCAATTTGAATGAAAATCTTCGAATTTCGCGTTTGCGATTCATCCAGCAAGAAATCTGTTTCTCATGTGGAATCACGACTTCCAAACACCCTCAGCAGAGAGCTATGTCCTGATGTATGTGTCATGAAGATTTTCGTAGCATCCTCAATAAGATTTTCGTGGCACCCTCACCCTCAGGGAAGGAGGCGTGTGTTCATCAAATGTCTGAAGAAATTATAAATGAAACGCGGGTTAGTTAACTTTTAATATGATCAATTTTTTTCAAATAATTTAAAAAGCCAAGTTTGAAGATTGGACATCGATGTTTCTGATCAGATTTTTCAAAAATCAATCACCGAAAAGCAACTATAGTCTTTCAATACTTCGACTTATTCATCTTTTAGAAAATATTTATTCAATCTCTTTTTATTTTATTTAAAACGAACTATATACAAGAAATAAAATATATTTTGTTAACAATTAAATCTTACAATCATAAGTATAATTTCTTATTAACATGATCTACTAAATAATCACCAAATCATTTTTCTAATTTAATTAATCTCTTCAATGCTCCTAAGGATATTTTATGTGTTTGTAAAACCCACAAAAAGAATAAATTACGACTATTTTCATTATTCTTTTTCAATAATAATCGTTTAATGGACAAAAATTCTTTTCTATTTATTTCAGTTGTAAATTATTTCAATCGAGAACGTCAATCAATGATCAAATTGAATTTGTTTTAATAAAGAATATTCATCGATGATCAGATTTTGAATAGTATTTATATAAGAGACTAATCGAAATGATTGACTTTGTTGACTTAATTCATATTCTATATCGTTGATTCGTATAAATAGTTAATTTAGCAAGTTGTGATACAGGAAAAATACGATTGAAAGCGTTTGTAGTCAGATGATCAAGTGCATCATAATATTGACTGAAAGTAAGTTCTGTGACATTTGGAAAATAATTGGTAACATTGTTCGCGATTTGTGTAGTGTATATATAGATATGATTAACTATATCTAAATTTGTTTCATGATCAGGTGGACAATGATTTTCATCAGTATACTAATGTAATGTATAATATTTTCTCCTAACAAATTAATATTAATATAAACATATTAGTTTTGATAGTACTGTCACATATCCAGAAAATCAGAGATTAGAGAAAATCATATTTAACAGAGAAAGCAGTATGTTCATCCTAATCTCATCCAGACTTAAGAGAAGAAGATATTTTCAACAGCATCATCATTTTATTGAACTGATACGCGCCATTCTCGTTTTGTAGACACTGCATGCGTAATATGGCGTTTTTGTTTAAAAGTCTTACGAGGGAAGGTATCCAAGTGTGACGCTCCGTTTCGAATCTGGTATTGGCCATTTTGTAGAGCTTAGTGAGTATAGCACGTGACATAAAGGGTTCGTCCCCATAATGGACTTTTAAGGAACTACGAGGTACTACAAAGGATATTCTATAATGACTGGGGATAAATTGTTAATGATATTTTGCATAGTTTATATTGAGATAGAGAGCTGAAATTTTTATCACATATATGTCTAATCAAGATCTTTTATTCCTGAAAGTTTCAGCTCTCCAGCTATAACTAGTGGTGAAATATATCGACACGATTGATCCACAAATTTTCCTACTCGATTTTTACAT
>CAJNOP010000636.1:0-17164 GCA_905250075.1 Rotaria sp. Silwood1 | reverse complement strand
CCCCCACCCCCACCCACCCCACACCCACACCCACACCACACCCACACCCACACCCACACCCAACTAGCCAACCCAAGGATTCCAAGGATGCCATAACACTTGGGACAGTGAGAAGTGGTGGAAATGCTAGGAAATCTAAGGATTCCAGTGATTCCTTGCCAGTTGGCATAGTTTAGAACAGCCGGAACGAAGGACTCAAAGAAATTCAATGATTCTCCGGCACTTGGAATAGTTAAGAGTGGTTTGAAATCCAAGGACTTCAAGGATTGCCTCGCGCTTTGAACAGTCAAGAGTTGTCGAAAACCAAAGAAATACCAGGATCCAAGGATTCCTTGGCGCTTTAACCGATCAGGATTGGTGGTAAAGTGAAGAAACCCAAGGAGCTGAAGGATTTCATTACATTTTGTTCGGTCAAACTTAATGCAAAAACTAAGGATTTTCAGAGCACCATTGATTTCGCAGGTGTTGGCGTGCTGCAGAAACCATCAGAAACCTGAAAAAACCGAATTTCTTAATCACTTTAATTGTCTTTTAATCAGTATGATATACGGAAATTTTCCAAGGTTTCCAAGATTTCGAAAACATTGCGTACAAACAGCGTGGAGTCGACTGGGTTTAGTCAGATATTTGGTTGATAATGTAATAAGTGGATAATGCTAGAATTTTCAAGGAATTTAAGGATTCCTTGACGTTTTCAATGGTGGAAACTGTTTTCGGAATGACTGTGTTCAAGGGTTCGAAGGTTTCTCATGCATTTCAGAAGTGGTGCTACCAATGCAAGAAACGAGGATTTCCAGAGAACCTATAGTTTTTCGAGCATTGGACAGTGTCAGGCAGTATCAGGAACATCTAAATACAAGCAGCTTTTGTAATGACTTTGATTCATTTTTAATGAATAGGATATGTTGAAGTTTTTCAAGGTTTCCAAAGTTTTGGATTCCTTGCATACAAATTGCGTGGGGTCTTACTGGACTTGGTCAGATGTTTTATTCATTATTAGTAGAGAACATTTTATTATAATTTTTCAAGGATTCCTAGAATTTCGATAGCGCTTCCATTTGTATATTGTCTGGAGCGTATACCATACAAAAATAACTTTGCTTTGGCTTCCTAGTCCTTCACTTATTGAATCCGATATTGAATTTTTTTACTCAACGATTTTTCCCAATCGATGACATACAGAGATTGCCATGTCAATCGAATGATAAACCGATGGAGTCATTGAGTTGTTTCGATTTTCCTCCTCTACCGTTTCTACCAACAATGACACTTTCCTGTGTTACTCCTTTGGGTCAATGCATGATTAGATCATTCCTTGTATCGATCACATAGACAGCGCCCATTTAATCGACAACAACTCTTTTTGAATATGACAATTGTCTAAGATCATTTCCTTCTCCTTGACTACAAGGTCACGACAATGTCTTTCTTTTGCATCTTCCATCCATTTCATCACATAACGATTTCCACAATCAGACACGTACACTGAATGATCTCGATAGACGAATAGGTATTTTGGGTAATAGCGTTGATCAAGACGATTTGAGTCTGGGTGTATTATTTTCAATCCAGTGCTCACACTCACACCGTTAGTAGGGTAATTTATCTATATTATTCGAAAGAACAACGTGATCATCATTGAAACTGATTGGCGTTCAATTGTGCGTGGATTGGTTAGCGAGTGTGGTGAAGAACCTCATCCAGCATCCGGCATCCACGCCCACGTCCTTCAATGAACACAACTGCAGGTTGAACTTTTGATTCTCCCATGCACAAGAAACTATCGTTTCTCTTGCACATATTGACATTATGTTATTCATAATCATCATTAACAAGCAAAGAATGTAACTAATAGATGATAGTGATTTGATAATATTCATAGAGTCAGTCACACCGAACTAGGTTATCATGAAACAAGAGTTGATCTCTAAGTACATACAATACGATTGCATTCCACGATGCAATTGTTCTTAAAAAGCTCGATAAATTTGAATATTCGACGTAATAATCAATTTCATCGTTGCAATAGGTTTCATCATGACACTTGTCATTGATACACAAAAAAAAACGTTTTTGTGAGATGTGAGTATGGATCTAGATGTTTTTCTACTACAGTCAGATCAATACTGACAGATAATCATTCATATTCTCAACCATACACTAAGGCTTACATCATCAGGGATCTAAAAACAAACCCAAGCTTTCTCCACTCATCTTTCACACTTAGAAACATTTGAATATTTCAACTATGATTCTATTAAATATAAGAGCATACGAAATAAGTAAGTGATAGAAAAATATAAAGTACGAGATAAAAATACTAACAAGTCTGTAAGAGAATATTTAAACTGTCAGTGCCATTATTGGCGACGACAAAATCTAGTTTTTTATCATTATTGAAATCTCCAATGGCAATCGAAAATGGATTGGAACCATAGTCCAACTGAACTAGCATGATGCTTTCAAAAGTACCGTCTCCATGTCCAAAAAGTACACTTAGATAATTGGCATCATGATTCGCGACGATAATGTCTTGTATAGTGTCATTGTTAATGTCATTTACAGCTAAAGAATATCTAGACGAACTTGAGCTTGTTGAATACATCATCTGATTTTCAAAAGAACCATTCCCATATCCAAGAATAATACCTATCGTGTCCGACTTACAACTAACAAAGACGATATCCACTCGAGCGTCATTGTTGAAATCGCCGACAGCCATAGAGCATGGAGATAAATATGGGTGTGTTGAATATGTCATTTGATTTGCAAAAGAGATATTTCCATATCCAAGAAAAATACCAATATTGTGAGTGCGTGAATTAACGACGCCAATATCCATTAGATCATCACTGTTAAAATCGCTAATTACTAACGACTGTGGTCGCGAATTATTTCCAGTTATCAGTATCATTTGCTTTACAAAAACTATATTGTCATAGCCAAGAAGGACACTCACATCATTGCTACCATCATTGGTGACAACGATATCTAGTCGAGTGTCGTTGTTGACATCACCAATAGCTACAGAGAATGGATAAGAGCCAACTGAATACCTTTTTTGATTTTCAAAAGAACCGTTTCCATATCCAAGAAGAACACTCACATCATTACTATCCCCATTGGTGACGATGATATCTAGTCGAGTGTCGTTATTGACATCACCAATAGCTACAGATCGTGGAAAAAAGCCAACTGAATACCTTTTTTGATTTTCAAAAGAACCGTTTCCATATCCAAGAAGGACACCCACATCATTGCTCCGCGAATTGCCGGCAACGATATCTAGTCGAGTGTCGTTGTTGACATCACCAATAGCTACAGAGATTGGACCATAGCCAACTGAATACCTTGTTGGATTTTCAAAAGAACCGTCTCCATATCCAAGGAGGACACCCACATCATTGCTACCCCCAATGGTGATAGCGATATCTAGTCGAGTGTCGTTGTTGATATCACCAATAGCTACAGAGAGTGGCTCAAAGCCAACTGAATACCTTATTTGATTTTCAAAAGAACCGTTTCCATATCCAAGAAGGACACTCACATCATTACTATCCCCATTGGCGACAATGATATCTAGTTGAGTGTCGTTGTTGACATTACCAATAGCTACAGATCGTGGATATATGCCAACTGAATACCTTGTTTCAGTTTGAAAAGAACCGTTTCCATATCCAAGAAGGATACTTACATCACTGCTCCGCGAATTGGCGATAACGATATCTAGTCGAGTGTCGTTGTTGACATCACCAATAGCTACAGACCGTGGAGAAGAGCCAACTGTATACCTTGTTTCAGTTTCAAAAGAACCGTTTCCATATCCAAGAAGAACACTCACATAATTGCTTTCCCAATTGGCGACAATGATATCTAGTCGAGTGTCGTTATTGACATCACCAATAGATACAGATCGTGGAAAAGGGCCAACTGAAAACCTTGTTTCAGTTTCAAAAGAACCACTATTGTATGGAACAAAGATATCCACATGATCACGTCCATCGTAAGCGACAGCGATCTCCGATCGTGCGTCATTATTAAAATCACCAGAAGCCATAACTAACGGAGGTCTATCAAAGCCAATTTCATAACTTGTTTGAATTGCAAAATTTTCCTGCCCATTTCCAAGCATCATATCTACATGCTTTGTACCAAGATTGGCCACAGCAATATCCACTACGCGGTCACCATTGAAGTCCCCAACTGCGATAGAAATCGGATGAGAATTCATGCCAGTGCTGAGCATCATTTGATTTTCAAAAGAACCATTTCCATAACCAAAAAGAACGCCAATATTATTAGTACCGTAATTAGCCAAGATGATATCCAGATTAGTGTCATTGTTCAAATCACCAATGACTACACATCGTAGGCTAGAACCACCACCAGGTGCCAAGCTCATTTCATATGTAACCTCTCCTCTATTATATTGCAGAAGGACACTCAAATCATTGCTCCGCGAATTGGCGACAACGATATCTAGTAGAGTGTCGTTGTTTACATCACCAATAGCTACAGAGAATGGATAAGAGCCAACTAGACACTTTATTTGATTTTCAAAAGAACTGTTTCCATATCCAAGAAGGATACTCACATCATTGTGATTCCTATTGGCGACAATGATATCTAGTAGAGTGTCGCTGTTGATATCACCAATAGCTACAGAGAGTGGACCAGAGCCAACTGAATACCTTATTTGATTTTCAAAAAAACCGTTTCCGTATCCAAGAAGGACACTCACATCATTGCTATCCCCATTGACGACAATGATATCTAGTAGAGTGTCACTGTTGATATCACCAATAGCTACAGAGAGTGGATAAGAGCCAACTGAACACCTTATTTGATTTTCAAAAAAACCGTTTCCGTATCCAAGAAGGAAACTCACATCATTGCTATCCCCATTGACGACAATGATATCTAGTCGAGTGTCGCTGTTGATATCACTAATAGATACAGATTGTGGAGAAGAGCCAACTGGATACCTTATTTGATTTTCAAAAAAACCGTTTCCGTATCCAAGAAGGACACTCACATCATTGCTCCACGAATTGGCGACAATGATATCTAGTCGAGTGTCGCTGTTGATATCACCAATAGCTACAGATTGTGGAGAAGAGCCAACTGGACACCTTATTTGATTTTCAAAAGAACCGTTTCCATATCCAAGAAGGACACTCACATCATTACTATCCCCATTGGCGACAATGATATCTAGTCGAGTGTCGCTGTTGACATCACCAATAGCTACAGAGCGTGGACCAGAGCCAACTGAATACCTTTTTTGATTTTCAGAAAAACTATTTCCATATCCAAGAAGGACACTCACATCATTGCTCCACGAATTGGCGACAACGATATCTAGTAGAGTGTCGCTGTTGATATCACTGATAGCTACAGATTGTGGAGAAGAACCAACTGAATACTTTGTTTGATTTTTAAAGCCTTTGTAACGATAACGACCAAGCAAAAAATCTATGGCACCAGTATCATTGTTTACAACGACAATATCTAATCGGTGGTCCTTGTTGAAATCACCTACGGCAACTGAAATAGAGGAAGTAGCTCCAGTTTGATACATGATTGGATTTTCAAAGCTGCCGTCTCTATATCCAAGAAGTATGGCTATATTGTCAACACCTTTATTCGTGGTGATTATGTCCAATCGATTTTGTTGGTTGAAGTCTCCTACCCAAATGGCAATTGGAGAAGCAGACTTAATGGAATAGTTGACTTGATTAGCGAAAGTTTCATTACCATTATTTAGGAGCACACCTACTTCATGACTTCCAGAATTAGCGATAGCGATATCGAGAAAGGTGTCTGTATTGAAATCACCAACGGCAATGGAGTACGGTTGAGAACCAATGCCAGTTGAGATAGTAATTTGCTTTGCAAAAGTGTTGTTGCTATTTCCAAAAAGTATCATAACATTATCAGTGCCATAATTGGCAATGGCGAGGTCTAAGTAGTTATCATTATTGAAATCTCCAACAGCTATTGAGGATGGAAAAGAATCGTAACCTGTCGGATATGTAATTGGAGGCGAAAAGCTTTCATTTCCATATTGATAGAGTATACTGATACTATGGCTTCCGTAATTGGCTATGGCAATATCAAGTAGTGTGTCATTGTTGAAACGAGCACCGATAATCGCTATTGGACGAGAGGAGCCTATTGAAAGTTCTGTTTGATTTGCGAAAGACCCATCGCCAAATCCATGAAAGATAACGATATTGTTAGTGCCAAAATTTGCTACTGCAATATCCAAATGAGAATCATTATTGAAATAACCAACTGTGACCATGTAAGGACTTGAGTAGGAACCAGTTGAATACGGAATTGGACTTTTAAAAGTGCCATTCCCATACCCAAGATAAACAGTTATTTTGTTACCTGTATGATGAGCAATAACCATATCCAAACATGTGTCATTGTCGAAATCACCAACTGCAACAGATCGTGGGCCATACTTGTATTCGACTGGTTTTTGAGTCGTTGGTTTGAATTTGAGCTTACACTTTTGAACTAAACGACACATGAAAAGCAATGTGATGACTGATTGGTTGCTCAAGTGCTACTATCTCTGTTTGATCGTATTGGATCCTTACAAGTTTTATAGTATGCTGTCAGAAATTACCGTATTACTGTATTTGCACGCAGCTGAAAACCGATCATCTTTCATTAGAATTCCACTTAGTTTCTTGAAATTCAGATAGAGCTAGACATATGCGACTATATTGTGCAAGTTAATTTTCTATTTCGTTTCTTCGATTTACTCTAGAATTTGTTCAAAAAGTGCGTCATCTTTGAGACCGAAGACGAACATCAACGAATACAATATGAGTGAAGTGTGTAAGAGTGTACCAAATTACGTTATCAAATGTAATCACTTCCGTATTTTATAATTATTTTTTCTAGCATTTACTTTGCTAAAAGTTTGATACAAAAGATGAAAGTTTCATATTTTTACACACTCAAATGGTTATCAAAATTATTGTGTTAGGTAATGCTTTCAGAGGTTCTATTAGTAGTTTGAATTAATAATTATATTAACAAATAGAATATAATAATAGACAAAACTATGAGGATAGAGAAAGGGATGTGAATCTACTTGCTGAGTAATCATACACGAACAGCACAATATATAAGCAAAGAAGAAGAGATAGATGATGCAGAAAATGACGGCCTTCGTTGTAAACGCAGACGTTAGTGATTCGATGATAAGAACAACGAATAATGATCGATAATTTTTGTGTGAAACATGCGCAATTATTTAGTTCAACTTTTTTTTCTTCCAATTTCAAAACTATGACTTCAATCGACGTGTTCTATCAGAGACGCTCGTACGTGTTATTTTGAGGTTTTAGTTACAGATGCTCCATGTAATCTTATTTTATCTATAGAAAGTGACCAACATATCAACAAGTAACGCTTCGGCTCCATGAGCCTCGCTTAGCTCAGTCCTGAAAGCCAGAAATGAAAGCATAGAATATTGACTACCACGTTGCTAAATGCATTCATAAATTGGACTCAAGTAGAGCCAGACAATCTTTTCATATGAATAGAGCGACCATATCTACCCACCTAATCATGCTCACGCTTTGTAACACACTGAATCGTAACACCAAACTTGAGACTCACACGCCGGTACATAGCACACCCATTAGATAGTGTCTCCAATGAAACCCAAAGCGGACTCACGTCGAATGCACAAATGCACTAACAAACTAGAACAGCTACCATCAAGAGAGACCTCTCTATCTTCACATCTTCATTCTGATCCTCCTTCGCACCAACGCCTCTATCTTCTTGGCACATAATTCTCATGCCCTTAGCTTCGTACTCTGCACTACGCATCAATGATCCAACGCACTTCTCTCCACCCTCTAGTCACACCCTAATCCTCTCAACCGTTTGCTCGCACCATTACCTCCACATCCTGGTCCTAACACTCTTACTCTACTACCCCCTGTGAGAATGACCTTATTCTGCCGCGGATAGTCTATCATCCATACTCTGGCACTTCTCTCTACACTCTAAAAAATTTCCGTCTCCTAGGAAACTAAAATCAGTTTGGAAACCCTTTCGAAAACCTTTTTTGGTTTCCGAAAGGGTTTCCGATCACTGAAATCGTTTTCGAAAATACCTTATTGGCTTCCGAGGTTTCGGAAACCTTTTGGTTTTCGAGAGTACTGTATTCGATGCGCGTAGGGTATTCTAGAATACCTTTTCATCACTGGCGCAAACCAAATTAGTATTTTCGGAAACCTGTTGGGTATTTTAGGAAACCAATTCTGTCCTAAAAGTTGTTTGGGTATCTAAAGAGGTATCCGAGAATACCTTATCGGTTTCTGAATCACTACCTCGGAAACCTCAAGAGTTTCCGAAAGCTCGGAAACCCTAACTCGTACCCGAGAATACCTTTTTGGTTTCCGAATCACTTTCTCGAAAACAAAAAGAGTTTCCGAACTACTTTCTCGGAAACCTAAAGAGATTTCGAAAGCTCGAAAACCCTAAGTATACCCGAGAATATCCTTTCGGTTTCCGAATCACTTTCTCTGAAACCAAAAGCGTTTTCGAATGGCTTTCTCGGAAACCTAAATGGTTTCTGAAATTTCTGAAATTCGAAAAGGTATAGTGAAAAACAGAAATCAGCTTTCCAACTTCACTTAACTACTGCACACTTTCTAGGCTTGGAAACTTTCACAATGAGTCTCTAAAGCGTTTTAGAGAGCAACAATTTTTCCAATGCAGAAAGTTCGCGTTTCAAATTCATGTTTGGGTCATGGTTCTGTTCTTCATTTCTGGAATTCTTAGAGAATCGAAAGCACTTAGAGCTTTCATGCAACATGTTTGATTATATATGTGCAGTTCATAGCTTTCAATAAATATAAACTTAAATCTAATTTTTTTTCTTTATTTAGGTCTATATGAATGTCCATTACTAATTCTGGTAAGTCAGCTGATTTATATAAACTTAAATCTAATTTATTTTTCTTTATTTAGGTCAGGGCTGTCAACCGTACCCATTTTGGGGTACAATACCCCATTTCGACATTTTGTACCCCAGAAAATTTCATACCCCAGGGGTACATATTTTGTACCCCATTTCGATTTTTAAGTCTGGAATGTGATAAAAGACCATATCAAGGTAAAGAAAGTGTGTTTTCCCTCTAGTCCTTTCACTTCTATCTATCTAAAAAAGTATCAGTTAACAAATGATCGATAGATTTCTACATCTGCTTTGTTCAGTGTCGGATTGAAATACTTGGTTGTTCATACTATTATCGTTATAAACACCGAAATAAGACTTAAACATTTCTCCTTATCTGATTTCTCCGTGTTTCATTAATTTTTCTTTTTTATTTGGCAAATACATATTCTATTAGATATATTTCTAATTGCAGATTTTCTCTTTAATGAATTTGATGGTAATCTTCGTTGTCTATTTATAATGTTATTTTCCAATTTCAAACTCAACAATCAATTAACACAAAGCTAATTGAAACAGTGTAAACAGTTAAGCCTATCTAATTGAAAAACAACAGTGAAATATGATTCTGTTCTCTACAAAAGCAGTGTCGTTTCAGCAGGTTTCTCAATTAAATACTTTACTTCAGGAGTAAAATCATGTACCCCATTGATGTACCCCTTTTTAAATTGGAATGTACCCCAAATGTACCCCATTTTGACTTTTGTAAACCCATTTAAAAAATGAGAAATGCCACCCCTGATTTAGGTCTACATGAATGTCGATTACTAATTCTGGTAAGTCAACTGATTTATATAAACTTCAAGCTAATTCTTTTTTCTTTATTTAAGTCTATATGAATATCCATTAAAATGTCAGGTGAGTCAATTGATTCATATAAACTCAAATCTAATTTGTTTTTGTCTATTCAGATCTATATGAATATCCATTACTAATTCTGGTAAGTCAACTGATTTATATAAACTTGAATCTAATTTCTTTTTGTTTGTTTAGGTCTATATGAATGTCCATTACTAATTCTGGTAAGTCAACTGATTTATATAAACTTAAAGCTAATTCTTTTTTCTTTATTTAGGTGTATATGAGTATCCATTAAAATGTCGAGTAAGTCAACTGATTTATATCAACTTTATAAATCTAGTTTTTTATGTTTATTTAGGTGTATATGAATGTCCATTAATAATTTTGGTAAGTCAACTGATTTCAATAAAAGTAAATCTGATTGTTTTTTCTTCATTTAGGTCTATATGAGTGTCCATCAATAATTCTGGTAAGTCAACTGATTTATATAAACCTAAAGTTAATTTCTTTTTGTTTATTTAGGTGTATATGAATATCGATTACAATTTCTGGGAAGTCAATTGATTTATATAAACTCAAATCTAATTTGTTTTTGTTTATTTAGGTCTATGTGAATAACCATCAAAATGTCTGGTAAATCAGCTGATTTATATCAACTTTATAAATCTAGTTTTTTGTTTATTTAGGTGTATGTGAATGTCCATTGATAATTTGGGTAAGTCAACTGATTTCAATAAAAGTAAATCTGATTCTTTTTTCTTCATTTAGGTCTATATGAATGTCCATGAAGAATTCTGGTACGTCAACTGATTTATATAAACTTAAAGCTGATTCTTTTTTGTTTATTTAGGTCTATGTAAATAACCACCAAAATTTCTGGGAAGTCAGCTGATTAATATAAACTTAAAGCTGATTCTTTTTTGTTTATTTAGGTCTATGTAAATAACCACCAAAATTTCTGGGAAGTCAGCTGATTAATATAAACTTAAATCTAATTTGTTTTTGTTTATTTAGGTCTATATGAATATCGATTACAACTTCTGGTAAGACAATTGATTTCAATAAAATTCAATCTGATCCTTTTTTCTTTATTTAGGTCTGCAATGAAATTGCATTAATATTCATGCGTGGGCTGAGAGTGTGAGGGCTTTCGTGGCTCATGTAAGGGTTATTTTAATTGATCGAAGTAAGGTATTTACTTGTTCTGGAACCTGCTCGGAAACAGTTAATGCGTTTCCGATGGTTGGTGTGTTGTGGTAGTAAAATATGCTAATGTAGGGTTTCCGAGTGCTCGGAAACCTTTTCTCGGAAACCCTTAAAAGGTTTCCGATAGTAACAAGTTCGGAAAGCCATTAAGGGTTTCCTACACGACGGAGTTTTGTTAGAGTGTACCCACTTCTCAAATCCCTTAACATTCCAATTCTGGCGCCCTCATTTTAAGATCCTTGTTACCCGAACCTCGGACTCATGCAAGTATCTTTCCACCTGTTCACTCAGGCTTTTCGTCTCCATACTTTTCTTGCACCATTACCTTGACACTCTGGTATTGAGATTCTCACCATCCTATTCCTACATTAACGCCTTTATTTAACCACTCATATGCTCACACACATAACTACAGCTTTACCATATACATTTATTCTAACTTTTTTATTCTATCACAGCATCCTAACGTCATTTATCCTCTGTAGAGTTCGCTTGCATTCTATTCTTACATGCCTGGAATCACACTCTTATCCTCAGCGTATTCCACACATGTATCTCGATTCTCTTCTCATTCTTATGCTGCTATACCTTTGCGCGCATCGTTGTCGTCCCACCTATCTCTTCACAACCTTCACCTACAACGCTTCTACTTACACTCATATCTTCACACGATTTCTCTCACAAATACTGACAGTTTTATCCTATCATTCCTATTGAAACGTCCTTATTCTCCAATCTCTACGCTCGCAACCATATCCTAACACTCATTTCTACCCACACTCACATCTAAATCTTCCTGACACGCTCACTCTTCGCTGCCTCTTCTTGTCCAACAATCCTTCCGTCTTCCTGTTCAAACCTTTTTTCTCAGACTCTGCTGCTTAGACCCTTACTCTCATCACTCAATCCTGGCACTCCCATCCTCCCATACCTATCCTCATACTTTAATCTTACCACTCGTAAGCGAACAGCTATGAACTCACTCTTAATGATATGCTCCTATGCTAAAGTCTTTATGTCAAGCCACTTTTGCTTATACTTTGACGCTTACCATCCATGTTACTTTCATCTGCGTCTTCTCTCTTCTCTCATTCTGACGCCCTCAGTCCTACAGTCGTAAGGGTACACCCTAATCCCACAATAATATCAGCCCGCACTAATGCTCTCACAGTTCAGAACATATGTTAGTCCCTACGTTCGCCGATATGGACAGCCAAACGAACCTGGACGCAAACATCCAAGTATTTTAGAGTAAAATCTAAAACGAAACCTTCACAGCCTAATAACCACACCCAACAGTCTCAAGCTATCCATCCCTCGCAAGCAACAACACCCTGATCCATACTCACTCTGAAATCTCTCAAACTGACAACCAACATGACATACTCATTTCCTCACAATCACTAAAAAGTCAGACTCACGCAAATCTATACTTACACGTATTCATTCTCCCTCACGACGAAGTACTCGCTCCACAGCTCTATGCCGTAGAAGAGCTACCGGTTCAGAGAAAAACCTATGATACATCTGATTGGGTGGTTTTTGCAAGATGACACCTGATAGGCTTCGAGCAGAATCGAAAATACATTTGATTGACTACTTTTAGCAGAGTCGAAATCCTATTGGTCTGTTTTCGACCAACCAGACACCGAGCAAATCGAGAAACAATTTTCCATCTGCATACTTTTCTTTTCGCAATTGAGAATAAATCTAAAACAGGTACAACATCCTCTGCCCTGACCAAATAAACGCCCACAACGAATAAAACTCTCAAACTAAGAACAAAGTCAATACTACTACCGACACGATCATTATAACGCCATGAAACAATCCCAACCGCAGCACAAAAATTGAAACTCATACATCGTTACACATCACACCAACATGATGTACTCCACAATCAAATCTGAAGCGAATTCACGTAGAACGCACCGATGTACTAACAAACAAAAAAAACCACTAAGTAAGACATTCCTATCCTTGCAGCTTTATCTTGATACTCCTTCCCATCAACGTCTCTATCCTTGTGAACCTCTTAATTCTCGTGCCCGTAGCTTCAAACCTGCACTACACACTACTGATGCAATCGGTTTCTTTACCTATCTCTCTACTCACGTTCTTTTCCTCTCATCTTTATATTCACGGCCTTATTCCACATCATTCCCCTAATACTCTCACTCTTCAACCCCTATGATAATGAGTCTGTTATGCGACGCCTACACTCACCGCCCATATCCTGACATTTCTTCCTACCAACTTCCGGACCTTCGTAGCAGCCAAATCTTAAAGCCCTTATTTTAGACCATATTATCCAAACTCCATGCTGACTCAAGCATCTTTCAACATCTCTACTGCCTTACTTAGCGTCCAAACCTTTTTTAAACGATTACCTTGACACTCTCGCATTGAGACTCTCATGTTTTCATCTCTGTACTACTGCTCTTATGCAGCCACTTACATGGTAACGCCCATAACTAGTCTTCACTATATGTACTCACCTTCGCACTTTTATCCTATCACCAATATGCTAAGATTATAATCTTACGTCCACAATGCTAGTTCCCACATCCTCTAACCCATGCAAACACACAATAATCCTCAGCATTCTTTCTAACAATATCTCAATACCATTTCATACTCATTCTCATTCAACTATGCGCGTACTGTTGTCCTTCTACCAGTTTACTTCCAACCTACGCCTACTTCCCTTCTACCCACATCCTTATCTTCACACAGTTTTCCTCACAAAATGATAATCACACTGCTATTCTCCTATTCCTATGCCAACATTCTTATTCATCAATCTCTACGCTTACAACTTATCCTGACACCCAATCCTAGCAATATCTTGATCCGCCTAGCATTCTCGCTGTACCATTCCTCTTATTGCACCATAATCCTTCCATCCACCTGCTCAAAATCTTATAAACCCATTCGTATACTAATATTCATAACCGTACGCCTTAATTACATATGATTATTCTAACACATTCATTTTCTAATGTAGGGGTGCACCAGTGCGGTCCGACTAAGACTGGTGCATCACTACTCTAATGCTTTCACTAAGATCAGTATTCCTTCTCCATCAGCTCACACCTTTATAGGAAAATTCGTTAATACCAATATCTCTCTCCTCTTTATCACTTATTTTTGTAGTCTATGCTCACCTCATGCCGCTTCCATCTCTGTATTGATTCACTTCTTTTCCAACTATCCTGCTCATACTATTATCCTACCAAGTGTATGCTACAGGCATAATCTAACCGTCTTAATCGCGCATCCCCATAATAACACACTTACTTTCTAATGACTACACTAACAGTCGCGTCCATCTACACCTGCTCTCACATCTTTACACACACTCCTATCTACTTATCTATCCCTCCTTCTCGCCCTTTATTTTACCATCGCCATCCATGCACCGTGATACTTGTATCACTCTACTCACACCCTTATCATCACACAGTCCTGCTCATAACCTTATCCTCTCAATCACACGCTTACATTCATAACAATAGGCCTTTAACAACACGCTCTTATTCTAGCACACCTATCCTGCCATTCCTACAATAAGGTTCGCCACCTCACGCTTCTGGCCTTAAACTTTTACAGGAGCACTACTTCCTATCCATATCTCAACTCTTCTCGTCTCTTATTTTATCACCCGTGTGCTCGCACCATGAGACTTCTATGCCTCTACGCACACGAATATTCTCGTACCATCTTGCTCACACTCCGAGCCTGTAATCGCCCCATTCACACCTTTATTCTCGCAACCATCTGTAGATGCCTTTATCTACTCACACTCTTACTCTCTCACTCTACCCCTCACATCCTTATTCTCACACCCTACCATTCGCATCCTTACCCTCACGACCTAATCTTGATAAACTTGTCTTCCTATGCCTATCCTGACGTCTCTATCCTCCAATTCGTATGCACACAATCATAAACTCACAGCTTTTAATGGCACGCACCTACGCTAAAGTCTTTCTGCTACGACACTTTCGCTTATGCTTTGATTCTTACGTTCCTAGCTAGCCTTATCTGTGTCCCCCGTTTACCCTCATTTTCACGCACTTAACCTCACATCCGTATGGGTCCAACCTAATTCCATAACACTATCACCTCGCATCGATGCTGTCACTGTTCACAACACACGTTGATCCATATATTCGCCGATACCAACAGTTAAACCCAACACGGCGGCAAACATCGCAGTATGTCCCAGCAGAACCTAAACATGACCTTCACACCATACAGTCACGGTCCGCAATCTTGCACCATTCCACCCTCACAAACAAGGACACACTGATCCATACTCACTTCCGAAGCTTTCAGATCAACATTCCAAATGTCACATCCCTATCCTCACAATTGTTAAAAACTCCTATTCACACAAATCCGTAATTATACGAAATCGTTCTCAACCACTACCATGCACTTCTCTCGCAACTAAACGACAAAGTGCTGCTATTGTTGAGCGAAAACGTGAACTATACCTGATTGGCAAATAGTAAAATTGAAAATACATCCGATTGGCTGGTTTTTGGAAAGAAAAAATCTGATTGGCTAAGAGTAAAATTGAAAATACATCCGATTAGCTGGTTTTTGGAAGGAAAAAATCTGATTGGCTAAGAGCAAAATTGAGAATACATCTGATTGGCTGGTTTTTGGAAGAAAAAAATCTGATTAGCTAAGAGGAAAACTGAAAATACATCAGATTGGCTGATTTTTGCAAGGAAAAAATCTGATTGACTGAGAGTAAAATTGAAAATACATTGGATTGGCTGGTTTTTCGCATGCTGACATGTTATTGGCTAATTCCCGGACGAGAGAAACATCTGATTTGCTGATTTTTAGGATTCTGAAATTCTATTGGTTCATTGATTCAACCAATCAGACACCGGACAAACACCCGAATTTCCGTTCCCAATACTCCATCCTTTCAGGATTGAGAATAAAAAAGAACATACCAGTAGCTTTTGGTGAAGTAAAACACACAGTCAATATACCAATACTCATTGCTATAATTGTGAATACAGCAAATGCACCTGCAGCAATTGAAGATCGATGTCGTGACCAAGGCGAAGATTGTCTAATAAAGACATTGTATACATTATTATGATTGAACGCAAAAGAAAATTATATACAAAGGTGTCGGAGTCATTGACCACTTCTTTTTTGTATTAGTAACATTGGCACATTTTGCTGAATTAAATTCATTTTGCGTTGAGTTTTTACATTGCTCATTGTCAACATGAGGATGTTGTGCAGCAAATGAATTATCAACTGAAATAGTATTATTATCCGTAGAATTTTCATTCATCTATGTAAAAGGACAGTATTTAGTAAAAGATAATTTTGAGTAAGTATTCATTGTTCACTAGAATACTTTTCTATAAATTACCTTTCAAGTTAACGGTAATGTCTTTCCAATGCTGAAAAGTTGCAAAGTCTCGAAAAATTAGAAAAAATCTAAAATAATAGGATTAATTACATTAGTAATCATAATTTAGAACATCAGCTAGCTACATATCCGTTTTCTTTCGAAAAAGTGTTCATTTCTTGGGTATGGAGAGCCTCTTAATAAATACCAAAATAATCAGGCTATGTCAAACAAAGACAAGGCTTCAAAAAGTTTCGATCTTATCCAAAGGCAAAACATAGATAGGTATTAGAAACATGAACATAGAACACAGTGTGAGCTAGTACTCAATGAGGTATGCTTTCACAAAAGTTCTTTTTTTTGTGCCAAATTGACTCAATGGACTGAACTCTATTTGTTAATACATGTTTTTGCTTTCAACTCATTAGTTTAAACATTTGTAACCGTTCCATTGGTAACATTTTCTTTATTGATATGTCTTATTTGTCGATAGCTTTGGTTTCGAAATCTTTTTAGTCAGTGAAAATATACTTTATTCATTAAACGATACATTCTGTTGTTGAGTATGATTTAGACGTGTTTATCAATGAATTTAAATTTGTTTTTTTGAAAGTATTTAATTATTTTTATAAGGTATTTTGTCAATTCGCTCATTCAAAATAGTTCCTTTCTGTGATCATTATCGATCGAATACTCAGTAAGGTTTTTCATTTCATTCAATCAACTATACAGGGTGTAAAAAAACCATTACGCCCCCCCTTCCAGACCTAAAG
>CAJNOP010000635.1:76053-108288 GCA_905250075.1 Rotaria sp. Silwood1 | reverse complement strand
TGTGGGTGTGGGTGTGGGTGTGGGTGTGGGTGGGTGGGTGTGGGTGGGTGTGGGTGTGGGTGTGGGTGTGGGTGGGGTGGGTGTGGGTGTGGGTATGGGTGTGGGTGTGTGGTGGGTGTGGGTGTGGGTGTGTGGTGGGTGTGGGTGTGGGTGTGGGTGTGTGGTGGGTGTGGGCGTGGGTGTGGGTGTGGACGTGGGTGTCGGTGCGAGATTCGAATACATCTTCATCCACATCCACACCCACCCACACCCTCAAGATATCGCTCTGAATTCATGAAAATTCCTGCCGTTACTGCGAAATGAACAACGTGCGTCAATTGATGTATTGAGTGACATACGCAGTCACGAGAAAGGGAAAGAAATGCACAAAAACATGAAGAAGGTAAACATTGAAGCAACAAATATTGACAATTTTATTGTTCTGCGATTCATTTTCCTATCGGCGACAACAATATATTTCACGCTGCACACTGCTAATTCGCGTGCCATACGTTTTTTCAAGGAACAGCAAATTATTCTGACTTTTTCTACTACACTAGTTATTATATTAGGCCATCTTGAACTGAAAAATAATGGAACTGCAAGATCGACTGAATAATAGTTACACGGCTAGAACATGGTTTCAAGTGAAATGCGAAGATCCTCAGACTCGTCATCAGTGGATTAAGGCACGTATTTTATACACATTCAAGCAAAGACTTATAACAGCTTTGTATCTTTTTGACTATGGCATATCAGAATCACGAGAAAAAGACTCCCAAATGTCATCCCAACGACCGCTTTGGTCAGCTCGAGTACATTCTGGCATTCGACGTCTATTTGATCGCATCGTTACTCGATGGATGCCAGTTTATTTAACTCAGACGTTTATAACTAGCTCTGTTTTGCATAAAAGCTTGACACCAGAACATTTATTATGTGTACCACAAATATTTGGTAATAAATGTGAAAAATTTTTAAATATAACGGAGAATTTTTGTTGTAGATAATTCACCAGATGAGCTTGATTTTGATGTCGAAACTGCACAAAGACGGTATGAAAAGTGCTTCATACCTCTTCTTTATCACGAATTATGGGAAAATATCAAGCATGATATAAAGTCAATGACGTCCGAAACCTTATTCCGTATTGATGGCGACATTGAAATCCAAATCATGAAATATGTGCCAGAAACTACACAAACAGCCGATCCATCTGAACCATCCGTGAATACCATGTTGATTTTTGGTTCATATTTCTTCCAAACTGATCTTTTATTTAATCGAACACTTCCAAAGCTTGCTTTATGTGATGTTGTTCTAATTAACATTGGTGTTCAAGATAAACGTCACAGCTTTTTCGCCGTTGTTGTTCATGTAGTCGATCATTGGCCATTAGATATGGAGAAGATCGCAGATATCTGCTTGATAAAGGACGATAAGGATAAACATATTATTCAAGTCAAATCTGATGTGGTTTTATATACTTCAAAAAAATGTTCAAACGCTATTCAAAAAAATTGTACACGCTTAGGATGGCAAAAAATGTCTGTAGTTAAACTGACTAATATTACCTCATCTCGAAGGCAGATCAGTGCCATTCATAATTTGGTTAAATTTTCCAAACAGAAAAGCTTACTCAAACCGTCAAATACGGATCTCTACTTTCATCGTGAACGCTTCCCAAATGTTACAGCAGTAACACTTGAAAACTTTAACGATGCTCAAATGCGAGTGATCGAGTACGCTGAACGAATATTTCGTGACAATACAACTGACCATCTACATCTTGTACACGGCCCACCAGGTCTAATGTCGTTGTCTTCGATAACTTATTATAAAATTTTAGAATTTTCTTCACTTAGGTACTGGAAAAAGTAAAACAATTGCTGGTATCGTCGTCAAGATTTTGCCACAATTAGGCAAAAAGAAAAAAATTTTACTGTGTGCACCATCAAACAATGCCTGTAATGAGTTGTCAAAGCGAATCTTGAATGAAATTCCTGCTGGTTATGAGAAAGGTGATGATCATATTACGCTTAACTGTACAATTAAGTACATAAAGTTTTCTAGGAACATTGGTGCGAGTTGGTCGTGAAGCACCTCTGGATCATTTTGTCTGTGAACATTTTCTCGAATCACTTACGTTGCAAAAACTTGTCGAACGAATACAAAACGGAGAATCAGTAACATATGAAACAGCAGATTCGATCAAGCACGATATTATCGAGAATGCCAAGCTCATCGTTTCGACATTAAATTACTCCGCTAATAACACACTTCTATCAATCAAAAAGCAAGGAGCTGTTAAATTTATCATTATCGATGAAGGTAAATTTTTCTTTGTAATTACTTTTGTCTATAATTACTATGTAGCCTGTCAAAGTCTTGAAGCGGATTGTCTTCTACCATTTTACTTTCGTTGTGCTAAGATTATTCTCGTGGGTGACCCTAAACAACTTCCTCCATGCGTTCTTAGTACCACTGGACAACAATACAATCTATCCCAATCACTTTATACTAGACTAGATGCTAGAATTCATCGAGAAAATATCAGTTTGCTAACTAGACAGTATCGTATGCATGAAGAAATATGTCAATTTCCAAGTAACAATTTCTATGATGATAAGCTCGTTACAGATGAGATTGCAAGGAATTATTGGCCTGAATACTCGTTAGAGCCGTATTATTTGTACAATCTGATATATACAACACATACATGCCCACCTACTGGTGGATCATCGGAAAATAGAGAAGAACGAATATTTGTAAAAAAATTCTGCGTCAAACTACTTGAGCATCTAGTTGGGGGGCGACAGTATGTTAAAAATGATAATGAATTTATTGAAATGGAAAAACGTATCATTGTGATTACGCCTTACAAAAGACAGATGACTAAGTTTCGTGAAAGATCGCTAGAATTTCCGCGTCATATTGAAGTTTTGACTGTAGATAGTGCACAAGGAAAGGAACAAGATATTGTTCTTATTTCGTGCGTCAGAAGCGGTGGAACAATCGGATTTTTGGATGATCAACATCGTCGCAATGTCATGCTGACAAGAGCAAGACGTGCTCTATATATGTTTGGTAATTTAAGCTGGTTAGCAGAACAAGACCCTGACTGGAACAAATTAGTCGACGATGCTGGAACTCGAAAGGTCATCGATACTGTGGATAGTGCCGATGGCGAGGTAAATTTACCTTTTTGATATTGTGACACCCGTCTAATCTTAACTGTTATTACACATATGAAACACTTTTCTTTTTCTAAATTGAATATCGAATAAACAAAAATGTTCCAAAACAGAAATAATAATGCTTCTAAACCAGGGACAGGGGACACGTTTTCATATGAAGTGAGGCTCACCGGAAGGTGATCCTTCCACAGGAAAATTTTAAGTTCCGCTTACAGCAACCTAAAGAATTCAATTTGGGTTTGCTATCAAACATCCATCGGATAAAAATGGTGCATATGTCGCGGTGCAGTTTTAGAATCATTTAGCAACAGATCATCACTTCAAAGTCGAAATTAAGTGCGCAATCTTTTTTTCTTCAATCAGCACTATTGAACAGTGATTTGTGGGTGTGGATGTGAGAGTGTGTTTATCTTCGCTGCATGTATATCCACACCCACACCCCACACCCACCCACACCCATCCTCTTTGCATTGACCATCATAAACATTGAAATTAATTCTTTTATTATTGCACTAAAAGGATCTATTTTTAATATACATATAGACTGATGTCATATTGTAATACTAGTAGGAAAGACTTTCACTGAATAGACATTCACCCATCTCTGAATTAAAGTGTTGCTGTTGCTTTTATATGATTAAAAATATCGGCTTTTCTCTCAACTGAATCGTCAAATCAAATGAAAAAACGTTAAATGAAAAGAGCACCATGTTTAATATATTTTAAAAATAGAAAAGAAAAGAATATAATAAGAAAAATGAGCAAAAGAGATATGACATCATGTTATAAAACTTTAATTACGACCTTATTGAGTAGGATTGACCATTACTTGCATTTCCAAAGCATTTTCTGTGCTTTTCACCTCCGCAAAGCATGTAAAAAACACAATAAATACATAAATTGTTGCAAAAATAATATCTGACCACTAAAACAAGAGAAACATGCCATTCGATTGATATTCATTTATTTCTCTTTACATTTTATTGAAGTACTTTCAAAAATGCTACCATTTTCTTTGTATTTCCATCAATAATTCTCTTCCAAATATTATTCAGCAAGTAAATTTATTTATCAATTCCAAATGAAGTATTAAATCTCTCGATACAATGACTCATTAGCTCAAATTAATTTATTTAATTCTCGTAATCAATTACATTTATTGATAAAACTACTTAGGGCTATCCAAAAATACTGCCACCATTCTTTTACTTGCAAAAGGTCATAGAAACATTTTCTTGAAATATACAATGATAGTAAAAGCAATGCTGTTTTTCTATCAAATATGACATGAGAGCTGCGATTTTTATCGTTCGAAAGAGAGAAGCAAGATGCAACGAATTCTGTATAATATGTTGTTCTGGTATACTGTCTGGAGTCTGCTTTATCAATTTTCTTAGGTTTGAAAAAACGTTTTTTAATAAACATGAAACAGTAAAGAAAATTCTTTTTTTCACAGAAATTGCTGCCAAAATCACTTAGAGCTTTGATCCAAATCTCTAAAACTGTCGAATGATTAGTTCTAAACGTTTGAACGTTGGGCAGCTTCGTTGGTCTGCCATCGGCACTTTGAATAAACCTGATTATTTCAAAATTCGCTGTAAACATCTCATCGATTAGATTTGCGATAAAACAGGTCGATTGAAAATTTTGAAAAGATCAGGTCAGAAAAATCAATAATATTGGATTTTCAGTGTCGTCTTCTCCTCTTTCGGGCGATGAAAAGTGATTAGAAAGATGAGTGACTTATCTGGGTTCGTAATCAGCGTTGAATTTTTTCTCTCATGGAGCAACTTTTCGAAAACACTTAGTCAAAAAGTCGTCTTCATACCACTCGTGTAGCGAAAAAAAATGAAATTTTTTTGAAAAATTATGAAGTTGTTACCATTAATTGAATGAATACCGACGCTATTAATCAAATGTTCATTTTTGAAAACCTTTAGATCAAAGAATCACTTGAAAATAATCTTTATTTTTCATAAGAATTAGGCTCTAAAGATCGCAGTCAAATGAGCTGAGTTTTTCTAATCACCTCACATGTGATGATTTGACACTTTTTTTTTTCAGGTGTTTTTTAATGATCGGGTTTGAATCTTGTAAAAAATTGCAAATTAAGATTATTATATGTTTATAGAGAAATTTGTGCGCTATCTAATGATATGTCTTTTTTGTTAAAATTGTATCACAATAGTTTGGAAAATTGGTTTTTATTATTCCTACACAAAATATTCAGGATTGTCCAATTTTAGCCCGCCTATATACCAAAACTGTCTATTCATCCTATCATGGGGAAATGGGTACAATTAATTGTAGGTCTCACTAAAACGATCGTGGAAAAGTTATCCCAAGAGATTTTTACAAACCAAAACCACCGTTGAATAGAAAAATATTTTGTCTACATACTTTCTATCAAAATTCTTTTTTCATTTACAAAAAGATAGAAAAGATATTAGCTGTACGAGTAAAAAAGGTCAATTCTTTGTACCCATTCACCCCTCCTTATTCTATTTTAACATATTATTACCTGTTGGACATGAATTATTAGATTTTCAATATTAATTTGATGGCTATGTGTCCATGTGGCAAGTAAAGCGAACACAGCTGCATAAACTAATCGAACCATAGAATACTGTGAAAAGTACAATGACAGCATTAAATATCTAAGAAATAGTAACTTGCCTCACTTCACATTTATATATATATACTCCTTTGTTGAACGTTCACCGTTTTAACCTTTATGAAACAATAAATTGAGAATATAAAATATGTTAACGAGACCAATATTGTAAATACACATTTGATTATATGTTCAGTGTAACTGTTTTTGTTACTAATATTCACTGGAATACCATTTGTTACAATATTGATCAATACTAACAACTAAAAATAGAATGAAGAACATATGCGTATATTTCGATGTAGACGAAAAAGGTGTTCGATATTGACACATTGCAGTGCTCTATCTGACAATATAAGCGTAGTGATACAAGGTCGTCTCGAAATCTGAAACAAAATAATATCTATCTGATGAGTTCGAAATCTCAATATATTTCTTGGCACTTTTTTTGTGAATTAGAAAACAATATGGTACTTCTACGATCGTAGACACTCGTTTAATTAATAACAAAGAAAGAAAGAAACAGAAAAAACAATTATTGGTTGACGATTTCTTTCGATATAAAATTTGTACAACAATAAATATGGCACTGCAGTATGGATGCAACTCTATGTAAACAACAGAATTCAAAGTCAAGAACGATATCTATAGTCGAACATCTTGTAAACAAGATCTTGAGTAAAAAAAGGCGATATCATTTGTATGTTTAC
This sequence comes from Rotaria sp. Silwood1, assembly GCA_905250075.1. Taxonomy (NCBI): domain Eukaryota; kingdom Metazoa; phylum Rotifera; class Eurotatoria; order Philodinida; family Philodinidae; genus Rotaria; species Rotaria sp. Silwood1. The sequence continues at coordinate 101,788 of CAJNOP010000635.1, read as the reverse complement.
ATGCTGACTATTATTGGCGCCAGAATTAAATGTAGGTTGATGTAAGATGAATATCTCGAGAACAGCAACAGCTATCAATCTGCGCTTTTCACCAGTCGAAAGAGACTGAGTTAGGGCATGCTTTGATATAATATTGCATAAGTTGAAATCATTATCTAACTCATGTGTTTTTGGAAAAATTTCCGAAAAATGTATAATAATACAATGTTATTCAAATCAAATTTGCATTCTGACATGCAGATTAGATAGAAGGACTTCAGATCTATAGTTCAAGATATAATGCGAATGATTAACTTCTCATCGTCTAATATTTAGAAAATGAATTCGGTCATTTCCACGTCGAAATCATAGAGAATTGTGTTGATTTTTATGCAAACTTTCTCACATTTTGTCAAAAACGCTCGTAGTTCCGATGCAAAATTGATAAAAAGTAAAAAAGAATCATCACTATTTCCTATGATTTTAGTGTGGAAATGGCCGAATTTAGTTGCTAAACATTAGACAATGAGAATTAATCATTCGCATTGTATCTTGAACTATAGATCTAAAGACCTTCTATCTAATTTGCATGTCAGAATGAAAATTTCATTCGAACAACATTAAATTATTATATATTTTTCGGAAAGATTCCAAAAAAGGGTCGGTTAGAAAATGATTTCAACTTATATAATATTATATCAAAACATGTCCTAACTCAACCTCTTTCGATTAGTGAAAAGCTCAGATCGCTAGTTATTGCTGTTCTCAAGATATTCATCTTACATCAACTCACATTTAATTCTGGCGCCGACAATAGTATTTGTAAAGCAACTATATAAGATAATAAATGTGTAAGAAATCTAATACTAGTTTATAATTGTTCTAGATTTATCGATCTGTATAGAAGTACCATGGTTAGAAATAGCTTCGAAATCTGCATGATATTAAGCAACTAAAATGTAAAAAATTGAAGCTAATACAGTAGCAAAAGTATGAACAGACTATTCTATTTACTTTTAGGCCCATTAATTCATTTAACATTATTATTCACTGCTGTCTAAATATCAAGGATCTATTTCGAAAGGTGTGATGTGTTCTGACCCAATTTGGCTGCGCTTAATATTATTTTGTTCAATCAAAGATCGCATCAGTCGATAAGGTGCTGATTACTTTGCCCCATCAAGGTGTTTGCTGATTGTTTTGAAATAATGTCAATTTGATATTGAGCTAACACGATGTTGACAAATCTCTGATGATAATTAATCACTGCCAAGTTGATCTCACATATCAGGTAAGACGTTAGATCGAGCTCTGATTAACATTTTTTGGCTTGCTTGATATTAAGTAACAAAAATTTGACTTTGAATGAATTCTTTTATTCATTTGTTGACTCGAAGAGAAATTTCTCGTATCCAGAGTAATTCATGTTACTCACAAATCGAAATGTCTCTGTTTCAAAACCTACTGATCGTTTTCTTTTCAATGGAAGATTTAGCTTTATTTGCTTTTAAGTTCAAACCAGTTCTATATTTCAATGACTGATAATTGATCATATCAATATTTAACATGAATTTAAATAAATTCTGAATAGTTCGAAAAAAATTGAATGTTAGAGTGCTCATCAATAAATAAATTTTTCTAGTGATTATAATCAAATATATTTTGTTTAATGACGAAAAAATAAATATTTTAATGTAGTCTCATACAGAATCAATGATATTGCAAGGTTCTTTTTTCATAAAAACTATTGAATAGAAAATGTTCTGTGTTGTCCTTGACCTTGTCAGTAAAGACTCATTTTTACCTGAAAGTAACAAATTATTTTTTATTCTTTTATCTGAAAAAAGAAACAAGAAAATGATTGATTTAATGTGTTATTAACATATAGACAAAATTCTATGGAACAAAGAATTCCTTTAACTTTAACATCAGAAAATTCATATAACTATCGAAATCGTTCTTCTAACAGTGAAACATCATATAAATGGGTTCGTTATATTGTTGGCTGTGTTACGGTAACATCAATATTTGGTTTAATAATTTTTCTAATAATGTTAGGTATTCCAATAAGTATGCTTGTTATTGGTATTCGTTATCGTAATCAATATTATTGTCCAATTGAACCTCGTATAAGTCTTTTTTTAATTGTTGCTGGATCTGTTTCAATTGGATTGATTATTCTTATAATTCTTTTATCATTATTAACAATATTTATTTCTTATAAAAATTCAATAATGACAATGATTATTTTTCTTATTTTAAGCTTTTTTATATTTGTTGGAGAAATATTTTCAATAATTTGGTTAATTATAGGTAGTATTTGGACATTCCATATACGAACTCGTGTAGAACATAGAATTAATTATCCTTTTAATATGAGATTATATTGTCATAAAACATTATATCAATTTACTTTTATTTATTTAATTATTATTTATATACTCATAGGACTTCAATGTTGTTTTCATTGTTGTTCAATTATGTTGCGTTGGAAAAAACAAAAGTAGATCAGTTCTTTAAAATAATAATCTTTATCATCTATTCAAATATGTTATCTATTAAATTTTATCAATAAAAAATATTCAATGAAAAATCTGTATTGATATGAAAAATAAATTCGATCTAATGAATAGATTTTTTATTGAAATATAAAAGGCTCAAGTTTCTAATGACATTATTATTTAGAGGTTTTCAAGTCGAAAATATTGATCTTTTTGGAATCGAAATTGAAAGTATTTAACAACAGATAAAAAACTTTACTTTTCAAATAATTGTTTTTATGAATTTTCAATAAGTAAGGCAGCTTTTGTTCAGAAGAAAATTAAAAAAAAATAGAGGTTATTCTATTTTTTCATGTCAAGTTTTGTACCACTAGAATTCTTGTCACTGTAGTTATGAAAATTTCAGAATGAATATAATGTCAATATTTCGTTCTTAGTGGTCAGATGAGTAAAAGAGAAGTTTTTCTTTTATCTTAGAGCAATAGAGAAACATATAACTTCATAAAATAAGGCGTCATATCATATGATTAAAACAAATAAAAATCTTCTTTTTGTTCTTCAATCAATCAGTAAATCATATTTGTGTACACTAAAATCTTTTAAAAAGTCTAACATAATTCTGATAATAAATCAATAATAAAATGTCAAAAAAAAATGCTTCACTGCTCAAGAACTATTAATAGGTACAAACGGGTTATATCAGAGATATGTTTCTGAAAATCACAACTTCTTGAAGACTCATTAAAATAAGTTTTCAAGAATAAAATGCTGGTTTATCAAATGGAATGAATAAGATCGGTTATTATTTATAATTAGACTATTCAACTTCAGTAAAATTGATTCCATTCAATGCAGTGGATACTAATTTTTTTTTTCTACGATTAATGTAGTTTCATCGATTGAAACTGTTCTTTTCAGAAATGATGATTCTTGAAAAAAAACATAATAAAATTCTCATCAGGTGTTCTGAGACAATTTTAGACATGCCCATAGCGGTATATTGAGATAAAAGAGTTGCATAAATGTTTTTTACCCTCTAGGCTGTTATTCTTTTGCAAAGTAGATCTTATATGCTTATTTGTACAACCTTCTATCTGACAGTTGGAGATCTGTTCTTATTAATTGAAAACAAATTGATTAAAATTAAAATTTCTTCTACATTGATGAAAATATGATTACAAACACTTTCAAAAAGAAAATTGTTAATAATAAAATAAAATTAAAAAGGTCGATATAAATCAGTTGTTTCAAGTTCAAAAACATCATGTATTGTTGTACCTAAAGCTAAAGCTGCTTTTGCAAGTTGTGTTATTGAATAATACATAGCTGATATAGCAATAAATATTGAATCAGCTTGATCATTTTTAACAAATGGAACAAAATTTTCAGGTATTTCACCAGATAAAAATCTTTGAAAATAATATTTTAATAATTGATTTGTTGATTTTTGATGTTCTTGTTGAAGATAAACAACAGTTTGATGAAGTTCAGTTAAACATTGTTCATATTTATTTAAATCAGTTTTAAGTAAATGTTTTCGATGATAAATTGAACCACGATGGATTTGATAAGATTTTGTTTGTGTTAAATAAAAATAAGATGACCAAACTTGAAAACAATCATTTAATTGTTTACTTAAATTACGAATTTCATTATAAAGATCAGGAAGAAATAAACCATCAGATGCAAATATGCGAAGATTTTCAACTTGTTTTTTATCCATATTTGAACATTCATTTATTCGTAATAACTTAAATAAAAGAAAACGAAAACAAATTATTTTCTTTTTTTAAATAAAGACTTACAGATAAATTAATATGATATAACATTCTATAAATATCAATTTGTTGTTGAACAAGTGTTTTATAACGTGAAGTTGAAAATCCATTATTAAGCCACCAACAAGATGGTTCAATTGATGCATAACCAACTAATGTTCGTTGAGTACTTATTAATTTATGAAAAGTACGTCTTTGATTATTAATATAATATTTAATATCATCTAATGTCGAAAAATCTATTAAATTTTCTTGATTATCTTCATGATGAAATACTTTATTATATATATGTACTATGGATTCAACATTATTTCGACATAATTCTAATGTTGCTAAAATAATATATATGAAAATGAATTAGATTTTTTTTTCATGTATCCAGAAAGTTCTTATAAGTTTATATTGAATCTATTTAACAGAACGTTATCTTATCAAAATAAAATTGATTTGAATTCTTACTTTAATAATAACTCAAAAATTGTTTATGTATAAGAAGTCTGGCTCCTGTTCAATGGTAGTTGCTTTTGCCCCTGATTGATATGAGAGAGACTTAAAACTTCTCTTGACTATATTTTTGTTTGAAATACATAAATGTTCTTTATCTATTTATTGTAAGACTAATTGAATATAAGTAAATCTTGATTATCTTGTTATATAAAGTACTACGAAAAACAAGGAGAAAATTTAAAAACTTTCAACTTGAGGATAAAAGATATAATGAATAAAAAAATATCTTTAAATAGTTACTGTGAATATTTTCTTTGAGTAGATCAATAGCAAAAAGTGGAAAAATGATAATAGCAAGAACAAGAGCAATACTAATTCCAATAACATTTTGTTGAATTCTAAGAAGTACATAATTTTCAGCTGGTAATAAATCTGCAAATGGTAAACGTCCTAAATTAACAATAATTGGTGTTAATGCAGCTATTGTAACAGTATAACCCCATTGAGGATATAATTTCATATAACCACAAAAGAACATCCATGGACAAAGCATTATTATTGTTCGAAATAGATCATTTCCAGCTGATAAATATGTAACATATGCCCACATAGCACCTTGAATATTAAATAGAAAACAAAAAAAAAACAAATAATTATTTTCTAATATAAAGATTAAAAATTAAAAAAAAACAAATACCAAATAAAGTTCCAATTAATCTCATTTTAATAGTTGTAAAAGCACCTCCAACAGTATCTCCTTGTGTCATACAAAGTGCAATTAAAATCCATTGACCATGTTCAATTTTCTTTGCTATATTTGGAATGATAACAAATATTGAACCAACTCCAATAATAATGATTGTTTTTAATGCAAATATAAATCTTGACCAATCGAATTTAAAATAATTTTTAAATGAAAATTTTCGTTTATGTATTTTTGTATTTTTATTAATTAATATTGATTTAGTTAATAATCGAACAATTGAACCTAATTGAAATAGAAAAAATGAATGTAATAAATGATCTTCTGATTGAATTATTTTTGATGATTGAAATGTATCTTTTATTAAATGAAGACGAGTTTCAATATATGATGAACGAACTGTATCAAAACTTAATTGAAGATTTGTTAAATTATTTAATAATTCATAACGAGTTATTGATGAATGAGGAATTAAACATGAAATAAATAATGATTGAGATGAACTTAAATTTAATAAACTTGTTTTTAATTGATTAATACAATCATAATGATATTTATTAAATGAACATTGTTTAACTAATAATTTAAGTGAACATATATTTAACATTAATGATGTTGTTAAATCTTCTTGTTCTTAAACAAAAACAAGAATGACTATGTTAAATAATTTATTATTTAGAAAAAAATCAAAAAAAAAAAAATCAAACTTTGTATAGTTAAATCAATAATAAATCTTCTTCTTCTATTAAATATAATTTGTAATAATCTTGATGGTTCATAAATAGTATCTGAAAATCTTGATTGAGTAGTAATCATTGTTTTACGTATCATTTTTTCAATAATATGTGCACGAGAAAGTAAAATATTCGCACTTATATGATCTTCAGATAAAAAAGCTTCTATAACTAAATGATACATTTGTTGAAGATGTGATAAACAATAATTAACACGATTTTCAATATCAAATGTTGCAAATAATGGAAATATAAATAAAGAAATAGTTATTGATAAAAATATTCCAATTATAAATTCTTCAAGTAATTCAAATGGAAAAAATTTAGGAATTTCATTTCTATTAATAATAGTTACAAAATAAAGTGTATTAAATAATAAACTTAATTTTCTTGTTGGAGTTTTTGTACATTTATATGATATTATTAATGATGATAATAAATAAAAAAATTCATTTAACATATAATGATGATATAAAAGACGATTATTTTGAAGAATAAATAAATATATTGATAATGGAATTATTATTAATATTAATTGAATATTTGTTGATAATGTTAAACCAAATGTTTCATTAATTGATAATATTGTCATTCCAGGTATCATAAATTTAAGTGTTAAATGATCTCTTAATCTTGTTCCATAAGCAATAAAAGCAGCAAGAGAAAAAGCAATAACCATACGTAAAGAAAATTGAATATGACGCGTGAATTTTGAATTAACCCATCTAGATGTTGATTCACCAAAATGATAATTAAAATAAATATGACGAATTGTTTTACAATATGTTGATAAACACATTAGAAATTTATTCATTTAATAAATATATTTTTTAACTTAACTAAAAATAATTTATATCATCCAAAGAATTAAAAGACATAAATATCTGATGAAAATATTCTTTGATTAAATTAATTCAATTAACATAGTCTTATACAAAGAAAATATTTTTTTCTAAGATAAAATCTATTTCCAAAAAAAAAAAAAAAAAGGAAAAATAGGTTCTGAAAAGAATAACAAATGTAACGCAAAGTACTGACATTTAATTATATTATTCTATGGGTTCTTTGATTCGAACATCACTTTCTTTTTTGTTAAGAGTGTCAATGTAGATCAAAATAGACCTACTTACGTATATGTTGTAGGCAAAATTGAAATTCAGGCAAATTTAAAATTTGCCTAGGCAAAATTGAAATTTTAATTTTGCCCAGTCAAAATTAGAATTTCAATTTTGCCTAGACATTGCTTGGGCAGAATTGAAATTTCAATTTTTCATAGGCAAAATTAAAATGCAGCTAGGAATAAATTCATACAATCACGTTCTTTATCAAAAATAAAAGAGACTAATATGGGTGAATAGATTAAAAGATTTTGTTGAACTGTATTCTCTTGGAATTGTTTAATTAAATGAAGAAATATTTTTCAATAATAAAGTTTTTCTATTCAGATTTTAATTTTTTCATTGTATGAATTTATTCCTAGCTATATTTTAATTTTGCCTAGGCAAAATTGAAGTTTCAATTCGACCCAAGCAATGTCTAGTCAAAATTGAAATTTTAATTTTGCCTACAACATATATGTCCACTAGAATTTTAATCGTATTTATAGTCTTCTATCGAGTATGAAAACGAGGACATTGACACTTCGAATTCTTCTCTCGAAAAAAAAAGCCAAACCAACAAATTGTCTTTCGAAGAATAAAATCTATTTATTAAATGACATATTTCATTTATTGTTTTATATAAGACGATTTGAAAATGTTTCACATAAATCATCAAACAAACTTAATTGAATGGAAGAAAAATTGTTTTAAGTAATTAAACTATTCGTCATAGAAGAAAAGTAAACTAATAGTTATTTAATGACTTACTTCATGTTACTTTAATCGTTCTGTCATAATCAATCTTTATATGACTAATCTTCGAGAATAAGTCACATAAGATATTCTTCTTCAGCTATTATTCTAAACAAAGGTCAAGGTTATATAACTAGAATACATATGAATAGACGATAATCACTAACAGAATAACAAACAAAATCTCTTTTTCTTTTCTTTTCTTCGATAATTCGACAACTTAGAATAAGTTTTTTATATTAATATGTTAGATCCAAATAATTTATCTTATGTAAAAGTAAACAATAAGTTGAATAATCTTGATAAGAAACAGAACTTGACTATAGACACATATATCATTTTATATTGTTCTACTATAAATAGATGATTATATGTCAATGTTTAACCTTGATTTCAATTATGAAATATTTCGATAATTGTCTTTCAAGTATTATGATTATTCAAGTATTCCTTTCTGTCTGAAGGCGTTATGGTAAGACGCACACAGTGGATTTCTCTCGTTCAATTGAATAATTGAATAAGTTTATAGAGTTGAATAATCAAATAGCTCCATGGTTTAATAATTCAAGAGTACTTCAACAAGAGAATTCAAGTTTTACGTTTGACACTATCGTATACCTGTTCGGTTCACTTGAACTTTTTAAATTACTTGGTTTTCAGCAGTTTCTTTTATCAATTTTGAAATCAGTAAAACTGATCTATTTTGCTTGCTTTTACCGATTTTGATGGATTTAGTCCAAGAAATAAATTGTTGCATCGATGAAATTTCGAGTTTACTTTTCTAATCTGATTTTAATCGATTTTGAGTAATTCTCAATCGATTGTTTTACGAATAAGTAAACCTTTTAGTTGTGTCAAACAAGAATTACGAAAAAGAAAACGTCAAAGTAATTTATCTTTTCAAAGAAATCATTTCTTTATTTCAAAAACTAAGCCAACTCGTTTTCTCCTCGGTCATTAAAGCTTCTATGATAAAATTAATCAGACAATCATTGTGATATACGTCTTATACAAAGTTTATTTCACGTTTTCCAAAGGTTGACAATTTCTAAAAACTAAAATATTTGATTAAACGCAGTTTTTCTTTTGTACGTAATTTTCAATGGAATAAATGCTGATGACAGATTAACGCGTCAATGTGAACGTTAGTTGAAAGAACACAGTACTTTTGCCACATAGAATAATATTTAATCAGGAAGATGATTGCCGGTTGGTCAATCATTGTTCAAAAAGTGTTAGATCTATTGATATTTGAGAAGTTTAGTACTTGTCAACTTTGAATTTGGCCGAAGACATATCAATGATGAAATACAAGGTTTTTCAAGTAGTTTAACAATACTTGTTCAAGGGTTTTGCGTTTCATCCGAACTAATCGATATTCTTCTTGATAAACTAATTTGATAGAAAATTCGTTTTTCTCTCAATGCTTTTCAGAAGTCTTTTTTTGCTTAACATAGAATAGAAATTGTTGATAGTAAGTCCATTGATTAACTACAATGGTCAAATGGGACGAAAAAAAACAATAGATATTTAATAAAAAATCGTTCAAAATAAAATTGACATCAATTTATTTTTGTATTCAATGATATATTCATTGAAATTTAAGAAACTCAATTTTACTTTCAATAAATTCGTTTTCTTTGAAATGATATACGAAATAATATGTAAGATAGATCATTTAAAAAATTAAGAAGTTGCGATATATTTTATCTACATGATATTGTTTATAAGACTTGATGATTAAAAACAGATGGAAATTTATAAAAATTTTTACAGAAAAAAAACATATTCTTGGATTCCTTTTTCAAAACATATATATTTAATCAATAATTATCAATCAAATAATTAAGTGACAAAATCTAGAAATAGTTTCAATTTTTCCAAAGGAAAAAGAATATTAATTTATAAATGTATTATAAAAAATGTTTTATTATTTGTTTCGATCTTAATTTAAAAAAAAGCAAAAAACATTACTGAAAGTTCAAGAATGAACTTGAGAATAACTTCAACTATTTATTTTTTCAGAATCATTTGCGAAGAGATTAGGCTAAAGGCAGAAGACTAGCTAGAGTTAATGGATCAAATAAAACGAACCAATGCCAATAGCTCCTTCTCATCATTAAGGTTAATTTTTTTGTTTGTTGAATACATCTTACTAAATTTTATTAATCATAGGATGAAATACATTTATTGAAAATGATACTAATCTGATAAGAATGAGGATTTATTTTAGAAGATATGTAATTAGTTTATTTTTCAGATATCTAAATAGATAAAATAAACTTATTGAAATGAAATTAGGAAAGTTGTTTCAATTATCGAACACAAAAAATTATTTCCTTTCTTATTTTATTTAACTGAAAGATGCATCAATGTCTGTTTTATCTATTGGTATATATCTATTACCAATTATTCAATCGTCAACTCTTTGTTTTATGAGACATTTGTCTACACTCTTTTATTCTTTATTTCATTATATAAAGAAGATTATTTAGCATGTCTTACATAGATTGAGGAATACTTGTACAAAAGAATATTCCTCTTATTCAGTTTAGGATGCCGAAAATAAATAAATATCTTGAGCATGTTAAAACAGGTAGTAAAAATTAAAAACATTTGTGAAATATATATCATTCAATCAGGTCTATGCTAACAGCATACTTTTAATGATATAAAAATATAGATTGCAATTCGAGAATTACACTCAGATTAGTTGTCATGGTATATTTTCTTATTCTTTCCTTCTTCAAAAAAGAAAAAAAGGAATTATAACAACATGAAAAGGTCTGAATTTTGTTAGGATCCTAAAAAAATACAATGGAAATTGTCTGAATAGATTTAAAAAAATAAACATTTGTTCTATCATATTAATCAGAAAAGAAAAGATCGCTGACAAATGAATACATGTTCGATAACACTCTACTTATTAAAAATGTTATCGATCATAATCAACTTAATCTCATTGTTTTGAACTAACTTTCACAATATCCAATAACGGCTTCACCTATTTGAAAAAAGTTTCTGATTAAAATAAATATTTTAATTTTACGCAAAGAATTTGAGCAAAACAAAATCTTAGCAATGCTAATATTAAACTAAACAAATTCATTTAGAAAAAATCTTTCATAAAAAAAATAAAAGAAAAAATTCTAAAAACTTTTTTTGTTGTCAATATTTTCGATTAGATAAGAAAAAAATATCTGGATTTGTTTTCTTGTGTCCACGTTCAATCGTTGAGTCATAATAGAAACCTCAAATTAATCTCATTGATATGACTTTATTTTACAATTTCCAATACTGTTAAGATTATCTTCAAGAAAAAAATTAAATAAGAATAACATTTAATTATTTTTATTTTTAGTAATCAATTAGATCAATAAACAATTGAATATATTTATCATCTTAAATATATATGATTTCGATTTTTCATCTTTCAAATGTCTGCCTGAATACTTTGAAATTTTAGTTGGAAAGGCTCACATAACATGATAAACTTTTAAATATAAATATTTCTTTGGACAGTTACAATCACTGAATTCAATAGTTTCATCAATCGTTTGAACAGAAATATACTATTTCGTAGATCATTGAATAATAAATTGTTGAAAAAACAAGTGAGAATGACATTTATTCTACGATGTCGATTAATTCAACATGATTATGAAATTTTTTAACAAAGTAAATATCAAAATCTTTGATGATGTAAATCAATTACATTAACTTTTACTTGCTCAATAAGAATAGAAAGAATTCAATGGTTAATATAAACAACAAAACTATAGAGTATCTATTATAAGAAAATTCATTGATATGGTCGACATATTGAATCGAACGATAGATAGATATAAAACAAAGGAAAATGGCGTCACAGTGAACGAATGAATAATCGATGAGAAAAGCTTTATTTATTCTTTCTATTGTTTGTTATTTCTTGTTTCACATATTTGTTTAATATACGATTTAAATCAGTAGATGTCTCTATAAATATTTATAAACTAATTTTATTTTATTTCTAGTTTAAATAATTTAAAAAAGAAATGTTATCTGTTGTTTCGGCTCATTCGATAGCTGGTATTACTGATGTTTGTTATACTAAGGATGGAAGGTTTGTTTGAATTTTTTGTTAGTTTTAATATGTTCAAAGATAAAACCAAAAATTTTTTTTTATAGTCATTTTTTAACATGTGGACAAGATGGAGATATTCATGTATTTGATAGTAAAACTGATCAAACTGAACATATACGTTGTGCTGATCAATGTTTTTGTCTTGCTGTTCATGTAAGTCTTTTAAAAATTTTCAAAATAGAAAAAAACTCTTTCTTAATTGACAAAAAAAAAGGAATATCATATATTTGTCGGAACAAATCGAAATGAACTTGAAGTTCGTTCTTATCCTCATGGTGATTCTCTTCCAAGTCTTGCACATTTTACACAACCAGTATCGGCACTTTATTTATCAAATTCTTTACTTTTTATTGGAACAAAGTAAACATAAGATTTTATTATTTCTATTTTCGAAATTATTTTCTTTTAGAGATTTTAAAGTAGTTATGATGAATTTAAATGATGATTCAAACAAGTTGAAATACTTCGATGGACATCAAGCACCGATACTTTCATTAAATGTTTATGAAGAAAAACGATGGATTGTAAAATTTTAAAAATTTTTTTGTTATTTCTTTCACTATAAATGAAACAATTTTGTTTTTTCTTTTTTTTAACAGGCAACATCATCTTGTGATGGTCATGTTCGAGTATTTAATATTGATAAACAAAATTTAATAAAACAATTCAATGTTATTACAAAATCAAATGATATTGAGTAATGTTTTTTTAGAATATTTTTATTTTAATTTAATTTAATTAATTTAGAACGGCTTCATCATTAGTCAAACTCGATTGGGATAAAACTGATCAAGTAAATTTTATTTTCAATTTACTTTTTTTGAAATGAAAATTTTTTGCTTGAAATATTTCAATAGATATTAGCTATTCCAGTTAAAAATACAATTCAATTTTATGAAACGGATAAATGGACAAGAAAAAAAACATATGAAAATGATTCAATTGAACAAGTTTATTTATTTTTTTAGTTTAAATTTAAAAAACAAAATATTCGTTTTTCTAGGTTATTAATTTAATTAGTTATTCATCATGTCGAACATTATTTATTGTAGCTTATGTTAATGGTCAATTATCAATTGTTAATCGTCTTACATTTGATATTTGTATGAAGTAAGAAAAGAGAAACAAAAATATATTCATTTTAATTTATTTTATTTAAAGTTATTCATCAAAAGATGCTGTTTGTTCATTAGCATGGAATCCAACTCAACTAAATCGATTTACTTGTTCTACAATGGCTGTAAGTTAAATATAAAGAACATATCATAGAAAAACAATAAGATTTATTTAAATTAATTTGAAATTTCATATCAAACAAAATATCTTTGCAATGGATCGTATAGAATTTAGTTTTATCAAATATTCAGAAACACAATGATACAATAGAAAAGATGAGCACTGTCATAACAAGTTTACACTTTTCATTGTAATTCCAAATAACAGAACAATATATCGATGTCTATTTCTTTTTCATAAAATACTAGACTCTTGCTGAACAAATAAGATTTTTTCGAAGTTCGTAATTGTCCCGAAAGACTCTAGTAAACATACTTTCGAATAACTATTGGTTTATGAGTTGATAGGAAATATGTCCTAGATTTCTAAATAAAATGACATAAGAAGAAAGAGAAATACTTTGATTAGTCAATCTGCAATATTAATATTTATTCATAAGGATGAGTGTTCATTGATTGAAACTTAGCTTGTTCATATTTTTAATATTTATAAAATCTCTTGTAAATTATTTTTCTTGAAATGCTTTGTTTTGAGAAGATTTATTTTTGCAAATCAATATGAACATTGCAGATTCATTGAATGAGTGGTTTACTTCTCAAATTAATTTGTTTATGAATCAATAACAAGAATAGAAAACATTTGTTTCATTATGTGTCTATTAAACAGTAATAAATTTTGATTTGTTTTAGGGTGAATATGCTCATGTTGATATATCTGAATATATATCAAAATCTACATCAATACCATTAGATAAAGTCGGGTTTTTTTTTCTCGTAATCTTTTAAATATCTAAATTTTATATTTATAGGAAAAAAACGAAGTCGATAAAATGACAACAATAAGTGGCGATGATGGTTTGTTTAATAAATATTATTTTTGATATTTTTAAAATAAATATTTATTTGTTAGAAGAATCTGAATCAATATCAAATGATGATGAAGAAGTAAAAGAAGAAGAAAAAGAAGAAATAATTCCAAAATGGTTTGAACGTGCATCATCAATGATAAATGAAACAAAATCAATTGAATTACAAGAATCATTTCAATCAACATCAACATCAAAATATCTTGAAAGTCGTTATTTAATATGGAATAATATAGGTGCAATAACATGTTATAATGAACAAATTCAAATATCATTTCATGATGTATCATATCATCATTCAATAACAATTGATAATAAAACAGATAAATATAATCTTGCTGATTTATCATTATCATCAATTGTACTTGCTTCATCTGAAACAGGTAAATTTTTATGTATATTATATCAATCATGGGATTCAAATATGCGTCAATGGACATTAAATACAGAAAATAATGAAAAAATTGAAACTATTAATTTATGTGAAGATTTTATTGCTATTGGAACATCTCAAAGATTTATACGTTTAATGAGTTTATCAGGTATACAACAACGAATTATTCGTCTTCAAGGTCCAATTATTTCGGTTTCTTCTTATCAAAATCAATTATGGATAATTCATCATTCAACACAAGGTTTTCTCTTTTTTTTTGATGAGGAAAAAAGAAAATTTTAATTTAATCTGTTTTAGGTCTTCCAAAAGAACAAGCTATGTCATATGTTTGTATTGATATTGAAAATGATAATTATTTAACTGGTCCATTACCATTAACACCAAAAACAAAATTAATTTGGATTGGGTTTATTCTTTTTCTTTTTTCTGAATTTTTAATTTTTAATTAAAATTTATTTTAGTTTTTCTGATAGTGGAAAATGTTTTTATTTGGAAAAATCTGGTTATTTAACTATGCTTAGACGTACAAAAGGAAATGAATTCGAACCATTATTAATTTCAAATCTTAAACAAGAAGTTTGTTTTATTTGATAAATTTATTTCAAAAAAGAAACATCGAGTATTTTATTTTTCATTAATTAATTAGGCTGAAAAAAATAATTTAACAAATTATTGGTTATTAGGAATAAATGATTTTGATGGAAAATTTCAATTACGTGTTATTGAACTTCGTGGTCAATCATATCCTGAACTTGTTCCATGGCCAATTGTTTCAATTATTTCTCTTCCATTATGTTTATATGAAATAAATACGGAAAAAAGTCAACTTGAAGTTAGATTTTATTTTTATTTTTTTCTATTTTAATTTCTTGAATTTATGTTTTTTTTTTCTAGAGTGATTATCTTAAAATAAAATTGTTTAATCATTCAACAGATAATGAAGAATATTTAAATGATGAAAGACAATGTTTAATTAAAATGTTTGCTGTAAGTTAAGAAATAGAAAAATATTTAAACAATGAATTTTTATTTAATATGTTTAGTTATCATGCAAATCAAATCGAGAATATCGAGCATTTGAAATTTGTCAATTAATGGATTCCATAGCACTTCAATTAGCAATTAAATATGCAACGAAATCAGGAAAATTAACATTAGCTCAAAAAATAATTGATGATTTAGTTGACCAGAAAAAAGATGAAGATCAAAAAGAAAAAGATTTAAAGAAAACAAATATTTCATCATTAAATACTACTTCTGTTTCATCATCATTATCATCATCAACTATTTCATTTTCATCATCATTTGAAGAAATAAAACAAACTCGATTAAAAATCGAAACAGCAAATGCTCCATTTAATAATCCATTTCGCAAAAAAAAATTGACAAATTCAACCAATGAAACACTAGCAAATGATGAACTAAGTAAATGGAAACCATCAATTAATAAATCCCGTCTTCCAACAACAAATAAAACAACACCACAGGTTTTATTTCATGTTTAATATTTTTTAAGCTTCTATTTACTTTTGTTTGTTTTTGAAAATTCATTTAGATTGATGTTAATGTTGAAACAACAACTGAAAATGAAGATAATTCATCAAATGGAAAAAGAAAAATTGATGAAACTGAACATATTAATGATGAAGATACTGGAAAAAATAAACGAAATAGACTTCAACAATTTGCTTGTAATCGATAAACATTATTTCTTCTATTGAATATGTAGATTTATATTGTTAGATTATTCAATATTAGCACTAAAAAATTATTCAATTAGTAAATAAAACTCGGTTTTATCGAGAGTTTTGCGGCTTCTTTCTTCCCTTTTATCATTCCTCAGCAATAAAAAAAAGCACTCAGTCGTATCAAGAAAAAGGCTTTGTCTGTTCTTAAGCATTCCAAGGTCTTTCTTGAAAGTAAAATGAGTGGAATATATTTGTAAATGTTCGAAATATCACAGTTACTTATTTCTATAAAAATAAACCGCTATATTCAGTATGTCAATGATAATAGGTAGTCTTTTATCGATTTGACACGATACTTATATAATCAACATAAAAAACATGAACTGATCAAGTTCAAACTTTGATAAATAATTAACATCAGTATCTATGAACTTATCATGATTCACAAGAACGCGTTAAGACTCGCAGGTGATTTATTCAATGTGTAGAAAGAAAATCTATTTGTAAGTATAATCAATGGTTAGAATAATAATAATAATAATAATTATGTTAAATCAAGGCAAACGGAATACGATATTGAAAAGCATTGAACGAATACCTACAAGGTAAACCAACAATAGAGCAATAGTATAAAGGAAATAATTTCTGTTCAACATTCGGAACTAAAAAACAACAGATCTTTGCTTTAGCATTCGACTATTCTTGAAAAGTATAGCAATAGTTTCATGAAGATTTTTCAATTAATGTCTTTTGTATTAGTATAATGAAGCTAAAGAATGTGTGTCAACTCCATATTTTAGCATCAAAAGAGCTGCAATAACAATCTTTTTGTCGAGTCTATGCATATTTTCGAAGAAAATAAAAGTGAGCGTTAGTATAGATGGATGTTTGCGAAAAGTAAAATTATATTTGCCGCTTTCTATGGCATGCTGGCTTATGAACAGTCATTCAAGAAAAAGGAGAAAGAAAGGCAAGTATCTTTTCTTTTGTAATAAAAAGAGTAGTGCAGTATTTCAAACATGCATATGTGTCATAACTAGGACTGGAAGATACAGCTTCTTGCAGCGAGAAGATTATTTTGGTTTGTATTCAATGGAAAGAAAACTGAATTCTAATGAGCAATCGATGGTTTAAACGCGAAGCATATAAATATTCGGTGAAATGTGAGATAGCTACTTTTGAGATAGTAATAAACGTACATATCTACTCTGAAGATGATGAAACAAGATACGTGTGAAAATTTTTCATCAACTTTTATTTACTCATTTCATCCACAAAATAGAACAACACTACGTACTGAATAGAGGATAGAATACTACTTAGTGAGATGCAATAATTCTCATCCAACGTGCAACTATAAACTTGCCATGGAATTCATTCAACATCTATATAAGTCTCTCAGAATACTCATTCTAGACTGCATTGCTATTGGGTAGACTGTTTTTATTTGTCTTAGTTTGCAGAATACATTTGTTTCAATATGATCAAATGCAAGCCTCAAATAGTGTGGAGTTTTGGTGTGTGTTTGAACAATGCAAAAATACTTACCCACGCACTCACACTCTGGTTCTAGTATACGAATAATAAACGACTAAAAATAATGAGTTCTTTCTAGATATTCTCAAGAACAAATACGGGCCTGATCCTAGACAGTCGAGCGATCAATCGGTTTGTTTCATCTACAATACAATGTCATGGCACATGCTGTAAAACAGAGAAACAATTGTTACGATATCTTTTGTTGTTTGAGAGTAATAAAGAATTCAAAATAGGGAGCTACTTTTCAGACATCTCGTAGTATACACGAAAAGAAAAGGATAATAATACTGCCGTAGAAGGAAAAGAACAACCTGCAAGAATACTTCATTCAAGGCAAGGTGAACATTTTTGGATGATCGATGAATAATAAGCTGACTTGGAGGAGGATTGAAGTTATCTGAGCAATCAGAATATTTGATCTTCTAAGCTGCTTGTCTATCATCAAATAAGTTTATTCTGTTAATCATAACAGTGATTAATAGGATTTCTTACAGACACGATATTCAGAGGCACAGAATTTACCTAAAAATATTATTTTTCCACGCCGACGTTTACGTTTATATCCTTCGAATAAGGTTGTTACGCCCACTTTTATTGTTGACACTATTTGTGATCCTGTTCTATCGACCGCTGTACGCTGTTTTTTGTTATCTTCCCATTTTACTGTACAATAGCAACTTAAATAAGTCTGATTTGTCATTTTTTTTGTACCACTGCAATTAACTGATAAATCTAAAAAAAGAAATGCCAGTTGATTGATGCTAGATTTATTTCAAAAAGAAAAAAAATGAAGAGAAAAAAAGCAGACAATGCAAAAAATGCACTTTTTTGCACTATAATAAAATAGTCAGTTACATGTTGCAGACAATAGCTAACGGTCATTACATTTTCCTTTAGTGTAAGAAAATTTGTATTGCTTCTGACAGTTTTGAATTTCTTCCTCAATCAATGGACAAGAGGAAGTCCTTGTGAAATCTAATATATACATGTGAACCGATGACGTCGCTATGACAAAGCGAATCATATATATCTGATTAAGTGTTACTAGAACACACAGCGATGAAATAAAGTACATGTGTTGTAACAAAAATAATATTTTTAACACTAGTCTATGACGCTGTTTATATAGTTTCACCTAAGAAAAAACTAATTTGAAATATCAGAATAATGCATTTACAATGTTACTGATAGGCATTAAGACATCCGAAGAAGTTCAGTGGCTCGATCATATCTGAAATACGAGACGCACTATCTTTTTCGCTTTCATCATAGAATGCCTCAACTTAATCAATGCAAGAACAAATGAAATTTTACGTTATCTAGAAGGTCCTGAATATCGATTTCGTCATTGTTTGTAACTGTTTGATTGACTATCGTTAATCAAGTAGGTGCAATATGAATGTTTGGAAGTAAATATAAACATTTTTCTTCACAAATAAGAATTTACTCTGCTGGATATATTGGAATTGTTTCGCTAGATTCCATAAACTAGACTTGACAGGACTATGACATAGCATGATTTCTGGAATTTTTAGACTAGTCTAGACGTGGAAGCATGTCATTTCGTCTAAGGTATATTAAAGTTGAATATTGATCAGGACGTTTTAGACTATTCCAGACGCCATTTGCAGAAATTTCTGACTACTGTATACGTTAAGTAAGACGCTTTGTATAAAGTAGACTAGACTTGACTTCAAAAAAAGTATTCTGGACTAAACATGACGAATACTATTGATGTTTCAGACTAGATATGTTGCTCGCCTAGGTGTACCAGTTTTTCTTGGTCTTCTCTATATTGTTTTTAACGAATTACGTCTTGAAGAAATGACAAGATTGTGTTGATGGTTTCGATGATCGTGTGATATTTATGTTCTCTATTCGGTTCTGCATTATAACATGTAAAAATATTCTGGATTTGTGAATCATATTAAGATCTCATATGGATGTTGCTGGTACAAATAGCATCTGCTTGTGATTTTAAGGCAGATGTATTTGAAAAATCTCTCTGAGAGAATACCAAATAATAAGGTTCCATCGAGTGAAGGTCAATTAAAAAAAGATAGATCACACTTGGTAGAAACCTCTTAGCGGTTGTGTCTTTTTTCAAAAATCTAAGGGTATGGGGTTCCACTATAAAATCATATTTAGATCCCACTGTTAGTAAAGGAAATAATATAAATGCTTACCGTCAGACTTGATTTTGATGTGTTGATGAAAAAAATGATGAATTTACTGTTGAGTAACATAAATGTAAGTTGCTTCTTTAATAATAAAATCATCGAAAAGTTTCGTATCATCGGATTGTGTTTCGTACTTTAACAATTCATCCCACTATCTTCATTTGTGATTGGTTGCTACAATATAGAACAAGATCAGAGGTAAAAAGCGTAATGAAACATAAAATAAGCGATATATTGAGCGTCATTCAGAAACAAAGTGATAAACTATCTAAAGAGAGTTGATTCTTAGATAGAAAGAGACTTAATCATATGAGCAAAATCACGCAAAACGAAGCATACTCCTGTTTTATTTGGTTTTGATTCTTAATAAGACTTATTTTTCTAAATAACCTCCTATACCACAAACATTTTAAATTGGTGACTCTTTCACCTGACTATTAATTAAAATCAATTAATTAATTAGCTAATTAATGACGATACTATTAGCAGATATGTCTCTAAAGCTATGAGGAAAAAAATGCAAAAACTTTAAAATAGACTATGGCACGAACAACATCTATGTTAAGACTTTCAGCACGATCACATTTTAAAAAAGCTTCTCCAAAGAACCGATTTTTTGGGTATCTATCAAGTTGTGAAGCATAGCTTTTTCTTTTAGCGTAATCTAAAGATTCTAAGGAAGGATTTGAACCAATTGAAAATAGTTCGGAACATTTCATTCGGTAAACACAACAGTTTTCCGTTGATAGATTCGTATTCCACCAAGTTGTCAAAGAAAAGTAAATCGGTGTTTTCGAAAAAGCTAGGTATGGGTAGAAAAAATTTTCTACAGAGACTTTCCTACCTCAGGAGTGACCTACAGAATAAATGATCGATTTTCGTACATATTATTTCAGCATTTTTTTATCATTCATAAATAGTTTAAATTCATCATTTTTCTTTGAAATTTTTTCTAATGTATCATTTACTTTACGTACAGAACTGATTCATTCAGCTGTTTTATTTATCCTTGAGCTGGTAGTATAAGAATATGGTGATGGGTGTTGTGGTCGAGGGTGTACTAAAAACAACAGTTGCATCATAACTATACTTATTATTGATGTTGGCATTTGCCGCAGCATAAGAAGATGAGATGCGAGGTATATACAACATTTTTTTTTGTTAACTCTGCACGAAATCTTTTAACTATAGGACATTTCAATATATTTGAAATGTGATCACCATTAGAGTAAACACATTTATTGATCAACGTACCATTAAGATGACAAAAATCTGGGCAGGATAAACCGCATACTTTATAAGTTTCATTTGTTCGAGTAAACTGTTTTTTAATATGCCTGATGTTCATGCATTTTGAACAACTTAATACGTTAGCTGGTGCCAAATATTCATTCATGTCGTATGTGATACTATTGACTATGAATATTATCAGCATTTAATATTTGAAATTTATTTTTCAACCTGATTATTGCATGAGTTTTAGGAAACGTAATTTTCAAATTTTCAGCAAAAGCATCAAGAACTATGTGTAGATCAACATTTTTTTATGTTGAATGAAAGTTGTACAGGAAATGATGGTGAAGACGGAAACGTGCAAGCTTCACCACCAATAATTTGACTTGAATTTTGTTGATGGAACAATGATGTAAAAGTAATCGAGTTTTTGACATATATTACTTAATCATACTCGTTTTGTTGATATTTCGTTGCTGATCGACGAATATTTAAAATTGATATATCAATGCGATAGTTATCTTTAAAATGTTTTGATATATCATGAGTCACTTGCTTTTATTTAACGTGCCCAGATGAAAGACGTGTTTGTGCATAACATGTAGAGTCAGGTATCATTTTAGTTCGTTGTGTTTGTTCACTTCGATCAAGGTTCAAATTAGAAATTGAACGAAAAGTTACGATTCTTGATGGCTGTGGTGCAAGGAGAGATGATGGATCATTTCTATGATCATTATTATATATGCGTGTCTAGTGTTGTGCAGGTGGATAATGATTATTATAATTCAGTTGTAGATCTTAACATCAATCAGCAAAATTCTTGTTCAATTGTTTACGTTTTTTATTGTTCACTACTGTAATAAAGTCATTGTCATTTTATTCACGTCCACGTGTGTACGCAGGCTGTGTAGGAGAATCGAACGGTTTAAGATTCGGTGTAGTAGGTGGAGGAATACGATTTTTACGATTTTGTTGTGATTATTCTGCTGATTGAAGTATACATTTGATTGCGGGTCATAATAACATTCAGTAGAATTACCAATGATATTTGCAAATGTATGTGTATTACGACGAGTATTTTCATTTGTGCTGCTGGTACAATTAGAGAGGTTTTGATGATTATTCGCCATATTTTTGAACAATAATTTCAATATTTTGTGAAAATGTGAATAAACAAACTGACGCACGTTGAATGCGTGATCAGAATGTGTATAGAGTATATATATATGTAATTACTATAGAGAAAAAAATAATACGTCCGACCACTGCGTGTACTTTTGTATGTTTCATTATGTGTTTCTTTACTTCCTGTAGGTGAAACGTTGTTCTTTATACTTCATTTAAATAATAGAAACATAACGAAATATCTTGTATTCATCAAATTCTCGTAGTTAATGCTTGTGCTTCATGGTGAAACTTTCAATGAAATAAAATGAATCCTCTACAAAAATACTGAACACAATAGAGACTTCTGAGGGTTTTACATAATTTCATTAGAGTACATAACAATTATACCATGGGTATTTGTGAGATATTCGATTTTACCGATGGAGTATTCGATTAACGTACTCAAATACTCAGATTTTAAACCTTTGGGCGTTTCTTGAGTCGGTCTCACCTGATGATCTCGCACTTGGACCTTATCTTAATACGGTGCCATATGATGATTTCTCTGTTTGATCTCCATAAAATCAATTATAATAATTCATAATTACATTTAATAGAGAAAAGAATGACTTACATAGTTTAAAGTAACAACATAAATACGTAATTAGCAGAATTTAATCATAACTTATAGGTACTAACGTATACATAGAAAGAAAAAATTAAGTTCTTTGTTTTTTCTTCTTTAAAAATTGTCTTTACAGCCTTATCATTTTCATTTACTAATTGTAGATCTGTCAGGTCATGACTGATGCGTTTGTAAAGAAGAGCAAGAACCTGAGCATTAAGGGTATGAGTGTAGGTGTACCCTCACAGTGGGTTTTTCCTAGGTATCAATTTCTGCTTCAGTATCCACCTCTTGCTCCTCTTGTTTTTTTATAAATTAGTTGTTTCAACAGGTTTTGGATCATGTATTATCTAATAAATAGTTTGTGCTAAACAAACTGATTTGATTTTTTCCTTCACTCTTGTCGTTTACTTTCTTTTAAGTAGGAGTTTTTTTTCAGCAATCAGACAACTATTTTTGATGTGCATCAATATCTTTAATTTATTTTTTTTTTGAACATAAATCGTTTTCCTTTTTCTTATAAAGGAGTGGGTGTGGGTGTTACTGCTATCATTGACAACTACATCCACACCCACATCCCACACCCTCTAAACATGCCTGATGGGTCATAAAAACAACGAACAAGCCAAGACGAAACATGTCGCATAATTATCCTTTGAATCCTTTTTCTTCGATAAATTCACCCCCAATATAGTTTGAGCGTCTTTGACTCTTATAAAAATTTCTCTTGATTTGAGATAATATTCTAATGCATATTTAACTAATTTCGAACTTACCTGATGATGAATGGATTAAGCCCCATTCAAAACGATCGTCGTAAGTAGCTTGGAATTATCTTCGAAGACTCAGCACCCCTCACCGACCCACCTCAAGATAAAATTGGGTGGTAGTCTATCTCGGTAGTTCATAATGGGCAACTGACTCTGATGAATGCTAATAGCTTATAAGGATATATCACTATAAGGTATAAATAGGACCGTAGCACCTCTAGGCACATCCTATCGGTCTGATTTTAGTACTAAAAAAATCTGAGACCGAATATGACTATTTAGTTGGGAAAAATAGAGATTTCTGGAGGGGGCCGATTTCCCTTCTTAACGACCTCCTTCCCCCTTTATCTGTTGCTTTTGCTGTAATCAGGTGCTGACGCGATTTTCTTCACTTATTTTCGAAGTGGTATTATGCAATCGAAGCTTCATTTATCTTCAAAGTCGAATTAGGTAGCTCATGCTTTCAGTTGCCACACGATACATCAAAAAGAGGCGTCTTGAAAATTGAAGAAAGAAATTTTTCTAGTGGAAAGTACCTTTAGAGAAGCCCAATTCTGTGTAGATATTCGGCTGACGACGTTTTTGTGAGTTGAAAAGGAGAAAGTAATAAAGTAGAACAAAATCTGGCGTTTTGCTATAGAGCTTATTTAGGCACCTCTTAACAAAAATCGTTGCTAATTATTTTGTTCTTCACTGCTGCTCCTGTCGCATAATGACGAGCGATTGATGTGCTAGACTGGTAATGGCCCGCATCTCGCTCAGAGTCTGCTGAATTTTAATGAGTAATGGATGATCCGTGCCAAGTTGTTGCTTTGCAAGTATGATCGACAATGCTTTCTCTTCCTCGATCAGTGCTTCAGCCCTCTTGCCCATTTTAAACAATGTAACGCCAATGTTATGATGTGTTCGTGCTAACTCTATGTGTCCTTCGGACAACGTTTCCGATTCTATGGCTATTGTTTGTTGAAAGTAGTTAAGTGCTTGCTCGTAGTCATCTTTCTCCAGAGATACACCACCTAATTCATTGTAAAGCTTTGCCGTGGTCGGATGAGTGGCTGGCAGCAGACGATGATGAATAGCTAGAGCTCTTTGATACGCTACAACTGCGTTATCCAATTCGCCGCTACGACAATGCAACAAACCTATGGAACGAAAAATCTTGGCTAGTTTCAGTTCATTAGCATTGTCCTTCTGCTGTTCGTGTACAGCAATTGCTTGTCGGAAGGCATTGTGAGAGGCGGCTATCTCCCCCAGTTCACCAAGAAGCGAGCCAAGCTGTCTTAAAGCACAAATACGTTGAGGATGTTGTTCGGGTATGAGTTTGACAGCTCGCTCAAAGTAATCTAGAGCCTCTCGCTTCCGACCTCGTCCGCTGTAAACACATCCGAAACCGTCAAGTATGCTGGCTATCGAGAGTGGATCGGTGATACTTCCCTGTCGTTGTTCAATGTCGAGGGCACTCTCCAGATGAGCTAGAGCTTGATCGTATTCAGCCAGACTGATGTACATGTGGGCCAAATTGGAATGGCTGGTGATGAAGAAGCGGTGACCGTGAGGCATACATCGTTTGTGAATCGAGAGAGCATTTTCAAAATGTATAATGGCCTCTTTTTGTCTACCCAACTCATAGTACGTACAGCCCAGATTACCTTCAATCGACGCGCGGCTAGGATCATTCTCTGGCAGTAATTTCTGACACAAAGCGAATGCTTTTTCTGAATGCTGCAGAGCATCGTGCAAGTCTCCCATTGCCTTGAAACAAGCGGCCAGATTACTGTGGGTATCGATTAACATTTGATGTTCGGCCGACAAAAACGTCTCTCGAAATTCGAGTAGTTGCAAAAGTTCGTTTTTAGCTATGTCATAATCGCCGGTTTTGAAATGCATTGTGGCTAGATTGTTAAGAGCTATCGACAACAGAAGCTTTTCTTTAAGAGAGCCTCCATGATATCATCGAGTACCATGCCAGATATCGAA
>CAJNOP010000635.1:58880-75953 GCA_905250075.1 Rotaria sp. Silwood1 | reverse complement strand
GATATGTAATTTTTTCTAACTCTAGTGACTTTCTGGACACCCTATACATTTCTTAACTGGAACTGGAGTATCCCCACTCTGGATCGTTTGGATTCCCAATGTATCCTCTGAATCTCAGACGTGTCCTATGTATCGTCCATATCCCCATGATATCCTCTGGATCCCCGCCGTATCGGCGATAGGTGAAATCCGCTTTTCCCCCATGGTTGAGACTCATCCGATATATTCAATTTTTTTGTTGGAAAGAGCATGTCAAGGCGAAGCGAATCACACAGTCATTTTGTGAAACACGATCTAGAAGAGAGTTAAAGTGTATAGGGTAGAAATTTAGAACTATTTTCTCGCCCTCACAGACCATGATCGATACAGATCAAAGGTCAAGGATCGCAGGGTACAAGTCATTATAGAGCGTCGAAGACTGTGACTGACAGAGGTCGAAAGTCATATGAAGCGTCAAAGATCGTGATCGACGAGCCAGAACAGTGTCACAGACCGAAGTTGACAGGTCAAGATAGCGTTACCAACCATGACGAACATGATTGCACTGCTACCTGCCTTAGAAATCTTAATGCATATACCTGACAATGGAAGGCTATTACATGATTAGTACTGAATACGACAGAATTCCAGATATTGACTTTTGTCTTTCTCTGACCTTACTATACCAAATTACCTTTAATAGTAGATAGCAATTCCGAACATATGTAGCTGAAGTCTTCTATTTACAATGTTAGCAGTGCCATCGTGTTTCACATTTTAATCCCGCAGAGATTGCACTGACAGCTTTTTTTTAATAACGCATTATTTTTATTATATATATAGACTAGAAATGTTCGGGACCAGATATTTAAACTTTTGCGGGAACAGGGACAGGACTACGACCAAAAATAAAACTGTACCGGGACCAGAACCAAAAAGTAAAATTTTATTGGTGTCAAAACTAAGAATTGTAGTTAAATTTTGCATGTTTTTCAAAGAAGTACGAAAAAAATCACATTACTCTAGATAAAATTCAAAATATATTGCCAAAAAAACTGACATTCAACAACTTAGTTTAAAACAGAGTATTAATGAACAATTTTTTGAATATTTTATATAAAGAGCGTTAATATTCATATAACAATAATGTGAGTGGAGCAAATTTTATTCAATCATAATTAAATTCACGTATTTTTAGATAAAATTTTCTTTTTTCGACGTTTCAAACCACTAAGTGCTCATTGTCAAGAATCACAATCATGTACTGTATGTGAATGACAAGTATGACGTGAACCGGAATTTGATCTTGAAAAAAATTTATCTGAAAAAACGTCAAATTAATTGTTATTGAATAAAATTTTCCTGCACTTCCATTATTATTATATGAATATAAACGCTCTCGCAATCTCTGTCTGTGTCAGATCAAAGGTTAAAGGTCAACAAAGGCTACTATAGGTTCTAAAAAGCTATCCTACAAGGGTACTCATAGGTCCTCAAGGGTTATCTATGCATTACTGGTAAGTCTTCCAGAGCTATTCTAGGGGGTACTCAATAGCCTATGAGTACCCCAATATAATAGGTCCTGAGGAACTATGGGTACACCATAGAATCTCCATAGCATGACTCTGTAGGACCTATGACTACCCCCATAGGATAGCTCTCGAGGACCTATGGGTGCCCCTATAGAGTAGTCGCTCAGGATCTAAGGATGCCTCCATAGGATAGCCTTTGGGGATCTATGAATATCTCTATATAATAGGATTTGAGAGCCTAAAGGTACCCCTGCATAATAGCCCTTAAGGGCCTATGGATACCCTCATACAATAACCTTTGAGGACCTATGAGTACCCCTATATAATAGGACTTCAGGACTTCGAAGTACCGCTATATAATAGTCCTTGAGAATCTGAGGACCTAAGGATACCTCGAAAATATAGGACTTCAGGATCTAAGGTGCCTCCATAATATAAGGCCTGAGGACCTAAGGGTACGTCCGGAATATAGCCTTTGAGGACCTAAGGGTACGTCCGGAATATAGCCTTTGAGGACCTAAGGGTATCCCCAAAGTACAGGACTTGAGGACCTAAGAGTGCCGCTGTATTATCGTCCTTGAGGACCTAAGAGTACCTCCAAAATATAGCCTTTGAGGACCTAAGGGTACCGCTATATAATCGCCCTTGAGGGCCTAAGGGTACCTCCAGAATATAGCCTTTGAGGACCTAAAGATAGTTCCAAAATGTAGGACTTGAGGACCCAAGGGTATCACTGTATGAACGCCCTTGAGGACCTAAGGGTATCTCGAAAATATAGGACTTGAGAACTTAAGGGTACCGCTGTATCATCGCTCTTGAGGGCCTAAAGGTACCTCCAAAATATAGGACCTCATGACCTATGGGTACCTCCAAAATATAGCACTTGAGAACCTGGGTACAGTCAGCGGAACATTCCGTATCCGCGATACACACGATACCCACGATACATTGGCGATACGGGAATACAGACAATCCCACAATCTCACAATACGATTTTCCACCCTTGGTTCAGACGCATCTGATGTTTCATTTTAGATGCGTTCGGACGCGTTCTTAGAGCGTTTGAAACGCATCTAAGACGCGCTTGAAAACGCGTTTAGGCCCTATAAATTTTTACATGGGCCCTGATAAAAAACGAAATAAGCTTCTGCCACATTCTTACGATGAAACCATCCGAGTTGTTTCTTCGCATTTTCATTCACTTATATCTCATTCGATTAAGTATAGTGAGATAGTAAAAAGCCCACAAGTATTTTTGCCTACGGATCTCCGTTCAAACTTTCGTCTGTTTTACTGAATTTCGATCTATTCCTAGGTATTCATTGAAAAAATCAAATTACAGATTTTCAAGCTGAAATTTCGTCCATAAATAAGACTAATGGTCCTTGTAATATTCAGAAAGCTACAGCTAAAAAGAATGTTCATCTCTCAAAGTATTGAAGTTTCAAGTGACCTTGATTTTTTGTGGCCTATCTGAGGCAAGCAACTATTTGTTTGAAAATTCAATGTTTCGACAAAGGAACATTCTTTTGGGCTGTACGTTTCAGAATATTACAAGGGCCATTAGTCTTATTTATGGACGAAATTTCAGCTTGAAAATCTGTCATTTGATTTTTTCAATGAATACCTAGGAATAGGTCGAAATTCAGTAAAACAGACATAACTTTTGAATGAAGATCCGTGGGCAGAAATACCTGTGGACTTTTTACTATAACTGAATGAAAATAGGAGGAAACAACTCGGATGTTTTCCTCATAAGAATGTCACAGCAGTTTATTTCATTTTTTGTCTTTGTATATTCAGATTTTATATGGAAACTTACGAGTAAAATTACAGTATTTTAGTGTTGTTCAGAGGCAGAACTCTTATCCTGGTCAAAAGGAACTCGGATTGATACTTTCTCGGTATAAAAGAGCGTGGACAATCATTGGCAAACACGTGTCATTCAAAGCAATCTGGTAAATCAAAAATTCAGCTTTTTCTCCTCTTGATTTTTTTTTGATTAAAACGTAAGTGATGAAAAACTCAGAAGTGATGCACGACTTGGAATATAGTCAAAACATTTTTGTGCTAATGATGGAAGGTGCTCCCAGACCAAAAATTTCGACCCTTGTATTTTTACATGGTTGGATAGAGCTCATCGAGCTGATCACGAATATCATCTTTAAAATATTTTTCGATCGAATTTTGGCTGAAAAATCTTCGAAATATGAGTAATACTCTCAAAACTGGACTTTTGAGTATCTTTCAGAAAATTTCAAGATTTCGCTCATTTAATCTAATGATAAATCTTTGAAACTAATTAATTGAGATTCAGTGTCAGAAAATCAGTCGAACTGTGTAGTTTTTAATTAGTTTCAAAGATTTATCATTAGTTTAAATGAGCGAAATCTTGAAATTTTCTGAAAGATACTCAAAAGTCCAGTTTTGAGGGTATTACTCATATTTCGAAGATTTTTCAGCCAAAATTCGATCGAAAAATATTTTAAAGATGATATTCGTGATCAGCTCGATGAGCTCTATCCAACCATGTAAAAATACAAGGGTCAAAATTTTTGCTCTGGGAGCACCTTACCCTCATCAGCATAAAAATATTTTGACTATATTCCAAGTCGTGTATCACTTCTGAGTTTTTCACCACTTACGTTTTAATTAGAAAAGAAATTTTCTACAAGATACACTAGATCCCGTCGCTGGCGCCGAACTTCGATCTAAATGTGGTATGTTTTAGATGGATATGCTCGATAGTAATTTGGATTCCCCATTTTATTCAAGAAGAACGTTTCAAGAATTCAATCTTAATCCGAATTTATTAAGAGGTAATTTTACAAACTATTTCAAAATGAAGTAAAAACAATACTATTCTGTAAAGTAACTAAAACTCAACATTAGTTTTAATTCTATTATTCAGAAAATACAAGCTTGCCTTGAAAAATTTTCACATTTGAAGTCTCTACACTGTAAATTTTTTTGAATTTCTATTTTGTAGAAAATCGACTTTAAATAAACTAAAGCATTTTCAAACTTTTATAATTCATTCGTTGAATTTCTATTATTTAGAAACTGCTTGATTTTCTAAATAATAGAAATTCGATTTAATTTTCTGCAGAAAATCGAAACTTGAATATCAACAGTTTAATTTCAAGAAAGTAGAAATTCATTTCCGAATTCATATAGGCATTCCTAGAAAATCATCGGCGAATTCATACAGGCATTCCAAAAATTACAGTGTATGCTCGTAATATGCGAGACTTCAGATACGTATCCTAAACGAATATCAATCCGTAATTATTTGTAGATATTGACAAGCTGATCACCGATTCTTCATACCGTTAAAAGATTTCAATACTTTCATATTTCACAGGTATTTATAATATGGGTTTTCGAGCTCCAAGCAAAATTCAAGCAGAAGTTCTAGATCATTTATTGAACAATCCACCAAGTAAGTTAAATTTATCTTTTAAATACTTAAGGCAGTCCAAAGATAGTGGCGAACAGTCAGTAATCCCTTATAAAAGGCTTTAAGAAACTTTCTTTCTGTATAGTCTGACAGAGAAAAGAATGCTCTATTTTCTCTATACTACTCGATCATACTTCAACTAATTGAATAATAAAAAACTTTGGATAAGATCTATTTTGTTAGCATATGTGCTGGTTGTATTAGATCATAATAGGTGAGAAGATTAAATGGTCATGCTTTGGATTTCAATCTTAATCACTTAATACTTTGGATTTAAAAAAAAACGAAATATACCACAAGATGCAGCGTGAAAAGCTCTATAATTTACATAAGATCGCTGCTTTTATAGTTGCATTTTTTGTTTTCAAAATGTACAAAATTATATGCAACCAACTTTCGAAGACCTTCGAATTTCATGTCTTTACTTAACTAACAGCAAGTATACACTTGTGATTTATTATTATGTAGCTTGTATGTGTCGCATAGAATTTTGTCCATTTTGAAAACAAAAGCTGTTAGCGCAATCCCTTGTGGGATTAAAAATGTGAAACACGATGTACCTGCTGTTGTCAATCTTATAAAAATTATTCTTTTTTATGCATATTGGTGTACATTTCTTCATCATGACTTACCTTACATTATAGAGTTGAAATAGGATAATACTCCATATATGCTCCAATCATGTGTTAGTTATGTATTATCTCTGGTAGTTGCTTGAACTCTTCTTTCACAATCTATGATGACCCCTGGAGCTTGTCTGTCACGGTCTGTGATGGGTCACGTGAGTGTCTGTCACGGTCTGTGGGGGGAGGGGAGCGGGGGTGGGTGCAAATTTCTGCCCCTAAACACTTCAAGACTCCTTTCAGATCGTGTTTCTCAAAAAATGCAACTGTAAAAGCAGCGGTCTTATGTAAATTATAGAGCTTTTCACGCTACATCTTGTGGTATATTTCGTTTTTTTTAATACAAATATTAACTAATTAAGATTGAAATGCAAAGCATGAGACCATCTAATCTTCTCACCTATTATGATCTAATATAACCGGCACATATGCTAACTAGACTGCCATTCAGCGCTGTGCGCTGGATGGAATGTCGGCTGACTGCAGACTAGATGTTCATTTCCTTTAAATTGAGAGTTCATTGCTTGGTGGCCATTCGAAAATTTTTCTCTTAAATTTGAGACCTCATCGTGAACAAATTTAAATCGCACAAGGCGACCATTAATTAAAGCATACATGCATTGAACGTCTTAGTTATGAATGGTTGGTTCAAGATTGAATCATTCATCATCATATCAACGAACTATCAGCTGTTAATTATCTTTTTTCTGTATGTTTATTTCAATCGCTTGGTCGCCATTCGAAAAAAATCTCTACAAGTTTCAGACTTTATCACGAACTAATTTAAGTCGCACAAGGCGATAATTAATTAAAATATGTATGCACTTACCATCCTAGATATGAATGGTCATCTAAGATTGAATCATGCACACCCATATAAGGAAACTATCAGCTGTTAATTATTCATTTTCGGCATTTCTATAGCTCCCGAACGCCAACGAATTTCGAAAAACGGATTTCAGATGTGTACTCGTCACATTCTCACGATTTCGTCAAGCTTTTTTTCAATTGAAAATGATGTGAGGAGCTGAGAACGAGTGGCTGACTCGAATCGTGACTCATGTGTTGAGAAGAAGAAGAAGAAGAAGAAGAAGAAGACTAGACCTCTTCCCGGCCCAAGGCCGGCTAGAAAAGTCGGCTGACTGCAGAGCCCAAAAAATATCAAAACCTGGTTCTCTACGACATCTACTATTTCTATACCCAAGAGTTGTATAGAGGAAATCATAATGAATCTGAATCGTAAATTTCCATATAAGGAAGCTCTCAGCTGTTCATTATCGCTCATCGTCTCATCTGTCTAAACCACGAAGAGTTTTTTTTTAATGCTTGAGACTTCTTCGTGGATGAATTTCAGCTATGCAAAACGATAATTAAAGTATATATGCACATAAGATCTAAAATATGAATGGTCTTTTAAGACTGAATCACGCATACCCATATAAGGAAATTATCAGCTGTTAATTATTCATTTTCACCATTCGTATATCTTCCGAACGCTGCCGAATTTCGAAAAGCGGATTTCAGATGTGCACTCGTCACGTTCTCAGGATCTCGCCAAACTTTTTTTCGACTGAAAATGATGCTCAGAAGCTGAGAACGAGTGGCTGACTTGAATCGTGACTCATGCGTCGAGAACAAGGAGAAGAAGACTAGACTGCCATTCAGCGCTACGCGCTGGATGGAATGTCGGCTGACTGCTGACTAGATGTTCAATTTTTTTAAATTGATAGCTCATTGCTTGGTAGCCATTCGAAAATTTTTCTCCGACGTTCGAGACCTCATGATGGATGATTTTAAATCGCAGAAGGCAACAATTAATTAAAATATACATGCATTTAATGCCTTACATATAAATGGTTGGTTCAACATTGAATCATTCATCATCATATAAAGGAGCTATCAGCTGTTAATTATCGTTTTTCTCTATGTTTATTGCAATCGCTTGGTCGCCATTCGAAAAATTTTTCTACAAGTTTCAGACTTTATCATGAACGATTTTAAGTTGCACAAGGCGATAATTAATTAAAATATGTATGCACTTACCATCCTAGATGTGAATGGTCATCTAAGATTGAATCATGCATACCCTTATAAGGAAACTATCAGCTGTTAATTATTCATTCTCGGCATTTCTACATCTCCCGAACGTCACCGAATTTCGAAAAACGGATTTCAGATGTGCACTCGTCACATTCTCAGGATCTCGCTAAACTTTTTTTCGACTGAAAATGATACTCAGGAGCTGAGAACGAGTGGCTGACTTGAATCGTGACTCATACGTCGAGAAGAAGGAGAAGAAGAAGACTAGACCTCTACCCGGCCGAAGGCCGGCTAGAAAAGTCGGCTGACTGCAGAGCCCGAAAAATATCGAAATCTAATGCCATACGACATCTACTATTTCTGAACTTAGCATTGGTCTAGAGCAAAACATGATGAATCTGAATCATAGATTTCATCATAAGGAAGCGGTCAGCTGTTCATTATCGTTCTTCATAGCTCATCTGTTTAAACCATCAAGAGATTTTTTTAAATGCTTGAGACTTCTTCATGGATGAATTTAAGCTATGTGAAACGATAATTAAAGTACATATGCACATAAGATCTAAGATATGAATGGTCTTTTAAGACTGAATCATGCATAACCATATAAGGAAATTAACAGCTGTTAATTATAATTTTTGGCAATATTTATATCTCCTGAACGGTATCGAATTTCGAAAAACGGATTTCAGATGTGCACTCGTCACGTTCTCAGGATCTCGACGAATTTTTTTCAAACGAAAATGATAATCGGGAGCTGAGAACGAGTGGCTGACTCGAATCGTGACTCATGTGTTGAGAAGAAGAAGAAGAAGAAGAAGAAGAAGAAGAAGAAGAAGAAGAAGAATTTGCCATGGCAACTAAGCGAGTGAAAAGCAATAAGTCGGCTTTGACTGCACTTCGTGCAGTCAGCCGACTTAAAGAAGAAGAAGACTAGACCTCCACCCGGCCTGAGGCCGGCTAGAAAAGTCGGCTGACTGCAGGGCCCGAAAAATATCGAAGAATAATTCTATACGACATCTACCATTTCTAAACCTAACGCTCCTCAAAGTTTTTAAATGTTTGACAACAATATTTAGATAAATACAATTTGTATAAAATGATGAATAGCTATTAGACTGAAAGATGAAATTTTTTTTGTATGATGTCAGAGAAAAGAACAATTAAATTGATATAGATACACATGTGTCTGGTGTTGCAAATGATTTTAACATAATGAATTTGGACCGAAGTCAGAACAGATATTTTCTGTGTTTAAATCATTCACTCCACTAGGTAATATGCTCTTGGCAAAACATTATCATCTATTTTGTCTGATTTACGCACGCCATAGAACGTTTTATCTAAACGTACTAGACTCTTCCATGGATGAATTTAAGTTATACTATATGATAATTAAAGTGTATATGCACATAAGATCTGAGTAATGAATGGTCTTTTAAAACTGAGTCACGTATAACCATATAAGGAAACTATCAGCTGTTAATTATGGAAAATGATACTCAGAAGCTGAGAACGAGTGGCTGACTTAAATCGTGACTCATGCGTAATTATCATTCTTTTCGTTATATTTCTATCTCCCGTTTGGAGTCGAATTTTGAAAAACGGCTTGCAGATGTGCACTCGTCACGGTCTCACGATTTCGGCAATCTTTTTCTCAGTTTGAAATGATCATTAGTTACAGAGAACGAGTGGCTGACTTAAATCGTGACTCATGCGTCGAGAACAAGGAGAAGACTAGACCTCTACCCGGCCCAAGGCCGGCTAGAAAAGTCGGCTGACTGCAGAGCCCGAAAAATATCAAAACCTGGTCCTATACGACATCTACTATTTCTATACCGAAGAGTTGTGTAGAGGAAATCATAATAAATCTGAATCGTAGATTTCCATATAAGGAAGCTCTCAGCTGTTCATTATCACTCATCGTCTCATCTGTCTAAACCATGAAGAGATTTTTTTAAATGCTTGAGACTTCTTCGTGGATGAATTTCAGCTATGCAAAACGATAATTAAATTATATATGCACATAAGATCTAAGATATGAATGGTCTTTTAAGACTGAATCACGCATACCCATATAAGGAAATTATCAGCTGTTAATTATTCATTTTCACCATTCGTATATCTTCCGAACGCTGCCGAATTTCGAAAAACGGATTTCAGATGTGCACTCGTCACGTTCTCAGGATCTCGCTAAACTTTTTTTCGACTGAAAATGATGCTCAGAAGCTGAGAACGAGTGGCTGACTTGAATCGTGACTCATGCGTCGAGAACAAGGAGAAGAAGAAGAAGCAGAAGAAGAATTTACCATGGCAACTAAGCGAGTGAAAAGCAATAAGTCGGCTACTGCACTTCGTGCAGTCAGCCGACTTAAAGACTAGACTGCCATTCAGCGCTGCGCGCTGGATGGAATGTCGGCTGACTGCAGACTAGATGTTCAATTCTTTCAAATTGATAGCTCATTGCTTGGTAGCCATTCGAAAATTTTCCCCCGACGTTCGAGACCTTATGATGCATGATTTTAAATTGCAGAAGGCGACAATTAATTAAAATATACATGCATTTTATGCCTTACGTATGAATGGTTGGTTCAACATTGAATCATTCATCATCACATAAAGGAGCTATCAGCTGTTAATTATCGTTTTTCTCTATGTTTATTTGAATCTCTTTGTCGCCATTTGAAAAGGTTCTCTACAAGTTTCAGACTTTATCATGAACGATTTTCAGTCGCACAAAGCGATAATTAAAATATGTATGCACTTATCATCCTATATGTGAATGGTCATCTAAGATTGAATCATGCATACCCATAAAAGGAAATTATCAGCTGTTAATTATTCATTTTCGACATTCCTATATCTTCCCAACGCGGCCGAATTTCGAAAAACGGATTTCAGATGTGCACTCGTCACATTCTCAGGATCTCGCTAAACTTTTTTTCGACTGAAAATGATACTCAGGAGTTGAGAGCGAGTGGCTGACTTGAATCATGACTCATGCGTCGAGAAGAAGGAGAAGAAGAAGAAGAAGAAGAATTTGCCATGGCAACTAAGCGAGTGAAAAGCAATAAGTCGGCTCTGCCTGCACTTCGTGCAGTCAACCGACTTAATAAAACAGATCTTATCGAAAGTTTTTTATTATTCAATTAGTTGAAATATGATCGAGCAGCATAGAAAAAATGGAGCATTCTTTTCTCTTGAAGACTATATGAAAAGAATGCTTCTTAAAGTCTTTTATAAGGGATTACTGGCTGTGCGTCAATATTTTTGGACTGCCGTAAGTACATTATCATTTTAGTAATTTTTTTCTTCTAGGAAACATAATAGCACAATCCCAATCTGGTACAGGCAAATCCGCTGCATTTTCAATACCAATTATATCACGGATTGATCCAACTAATCGATCACCACAAGCACTTATTATTGTACCAACATATGAACTAGCTCTACAGATTGGCTCAGTTATTGAAAAAATGGCACAATTTTTGCCATATATTCGAATTGCTTATGCTGTCCGTGATCCAACAATGTCACGTAATCTTGTCCGTAGACAACTTTTGACTGAACCGATTGTGATTGGCACACCAGGTACAGTTGAAGATTGGTGCCGTCGACTACGTGTTATAGATTTAAATAGATTACGTATTTTTTGTGTTGACGAAGCTGATGTTTTGATAACAACCGAAGATTTTCAACAAATCAGTGTTGGTCTTCTACGTTATCTTCAGTATTCCAGTTGCCAAATGATGTTATTTTCAGCTACATATTCAGATGATGCTATCAGATTTGCATATGAACTTATTCAAAACCCAGTTGTTCTAAGATTAGAACGTACAAACCAAGTATTACATAATATAAGACAATTTTTTGTATTTTGTGATATTCCACACCAAAAATATGATGCTATTGAACAAATTTATGCGTCCTTAACTATTCGACAGGCAATAATTTTTTGTAGAAAAATAGCAACAGCACGCAGTTTAGCTGTTCGAATGGCGAATCAAAACTATTCAGTAAGAGAATTAACATCAGCTTTAGATATTGAACAACGTAAAGCAGTTATGAGCCAATTTCGCAAAGGTTTATTTGGTGTACTTATATCAACAAATGTTGCAACTCGTGGCAAGTTGAATCATATTACTTTTCTTTTATGAAACATGATCTAAAAGGAGTATTGAAGTATGTAGGTGTAGAAATTTGCAGTCTCCGCCACAGACATGATCGACATAGCGTCACAGACCGTGATCGAGAAGGTGGTTAACCATAATTTGATCGAAAAATACTGAAAGATAAAAATGTCGAACGATAATAATGTCGAAAGTTAAGAAATCGAAAAGTAAAAATGTAGAACATAAAAATCTCGAAATATTTTATGTCGAAATATAAACAGATCGAACATACATAAATAATTTTTCAGTGCAAGACAGAAAGTTCAATGCATTTGTTTCGTTAGAAGAGTTCACATATACAGAAAAAAAAATTTACAAGAAGGGTGAGGATGAGAGTGTGAGAGTTGAGCTGGATTGACGGAAGACGCCGAAAAGGAAAATGCCGAAAAAAAGTAGGAAAACTTCGAAAAGCAAAATGTAGAAGGTGAAAATATCGAAATAGAAAATAATGTGAGAGGAAAATATCGAAAGAGAAAATAATGTGAGAGGAAAATATCGAAAGAAAAAGTCGAATATGACAATAAATTTTCTTTGACAGACAACGAACTCATTTTATTTCTTAACATTACGATGACAAGATCCAAGGTAAAAATTGACTGGCACATCATTTTTTTTTCTTTTTCCAATCTTGAATAAAAGACCTCTTAAAAATTCTTTTGTATTGATTTCTTTATTGAGAAATCTTCCATTAAGAGTAGCGAATCGATTTCGAAAGACTTTTGTCTTGGATGGCTGTTTTGTTGCTGATGGTCCAGCAGCCAGTTGAATCAAAATATGTTCTAATCGAACATGCTCCAATTTAATGAATTGCACGAATGTCCAAATATTTGGATGATTTTTTGATCAACGTGAAGAGAATCGTAAATTGTACGCTAGATAACACGAAAAAAACAAATACGTGGAAAATTCGCACATATTTAGAAATGGAATCACTATATACACAACCTCGCAGATGTTGTTTGTTCGATGATCGAAGTCGTTGAAGTTCCGCATCTGCATCGGAAGAGACCACTCATTCATTGACCCTCGAAGCACAAAAATAGGTCATCTAATGATGATGTGATGGCTAGTAGACGTTGATATTGCTTATTGAAAATGAAACCAACATCGACATTCTCTTATTGACATTTTTTATCACTTTCGACGTTCTGCTTTTTGACATTTTCCTTTTCGATATTTTCCTTTTAGATAATTTTTTCGATATTTACTTTTTCGATGTTTTCCTTTTCGACATTTTCCAGCAAGACCAGCTTTATTATTTCTATGAGAAATAACAGAATACAATGATCTACTTTATTTTCAGGTATTGATCTTGAGGATGTGTCATTAATTATTAATTATGATATGCCTGAGACTGTGAACGCTACACCAGATTATGAAACATATCTTCATCGTATTGGTCGCTGTGGTCGTTTTGGTAGACTAGGTATGTATATTTTTTCTAAAATATTTGAATATTGTTTTCGTTTTCTTTTGAGGTTATGTATTTAATTTAATCAACTCATTATATGATGTTATTATAATGAGATCAATTGCAAAATACTTTAGTCATCCTATTGAAAGAATTGCTATTGATGATATAAGTGATCTTGAACCATATCAAGATTAAAAATTTATTTTATAATTCTGTATTCGATCGAATATTTAAATAAGAAAAAATTGTTTTCGTTTTATTGTCAAGCAATATATTACAATTAATTCTTTTTTAATTGTTTGTTTACTTGTATGTTTTTGTGAAACATTATCAAAAATAAAAATCCAAACATCAAAATTGATTTTTTATATTTCAATAGGAGAATGTATTTTAAGTAAATGATTAGTTTTTAATGATTATTTAATTCTGATTTGACCTGATAAAGGCCAATGACTATTTCTTTGATAATCATCACGTATTAGTGACCCAGTTTTATTCATAAAATGTTCTTTACGTGATTTTGTAAATAATTTTTTTGTTTTAATTCTTGAATATATTGTCGAAAATGACGTTTATTTGTATCTTCCGATGGTTTATAACAAACGGAAGGCTCGTCTACTTCTTCAGCCATAATCGAAAAGCATACAGGGTGTAAAAATATGATTACACCCCCTCTACAACTTAAAGTATAAATGATATCACAAAAGTATTTTATACCAAATTGAAGCTCATGAAAAGCTGCATTTATGAGTGTAATTATAACAACTATTGCCTATGAAATTAATTGACATCCGACAGTTTAATATTAAAATCGCCAGTAAGAGTGAAATTTTTCTGGATGCTAATTCACGCATTAAATCTTTGACAGCAGTAGAATGAATGA
Organism: Rotaria sp. Silwood1; assembly: GCA_905250075.1. Taxonomy (NCBI): domain Eukaryota; kingdom Metazoa; phylum Rotifera; class Eurotatoria; order Philodinida; family Philodinidae; genus Rotaria; species Rotaria sp. Silwood1. The sequence continues at coordinate 61,850 of CAJNOP010000635.1, read as the reverse complement.
CCATTGAATCTGGTTTTTTTTGTAAGAAAAAAGTATGTGATGCGTGTCAATACAGTGAATTTTCTCATCGATTCATATTTTGATATAAATCAGCCTATTGTTGCTGTTCAATAAAGTAGTTCACATGGATCAAAGATAGTTTGTTCAAATGTATTCATCATGAATTGTCACAGATTCCAATTTCAGCTGAAATAATTGTCTTTTTTCTGATATAGCTTACTCATTAACTTAGATAATCTGCAACTCTGATCATTGACATTGATAATAATCTTTAAAACAATTAGCATAACTGGATAAATTAAGAACTAGCAGCCATAATTGCAATTCCGACTTTGCTTAAGGGTCTTATCGGATGGCATAGTTCAAATTCATCATTTTGCAATAACAATGAAAACTGCAAATCAATTCCTATTATTTCTAATATGATGAATTCGAACTATGCCATCTGATGAAACTCTTAAACAAGGTCAAAATCGAGATCATGGCTGCTAGTTCTTATCTTGGCACAGATAGTATTTAAGAATATCGTTGCAATTGTGCACATAGAAAAAAAGAAAGATTATGTCTATCACTACTTCTTCTGAAATATTGCTTTGATCAGTTAAACAAAACAAAAGCAGGAAAGGAAATCTTAGACAATCACATGGATTGCTCAAATATATTTATTTGTTCGAGTTTGATAAAATTTTCTTGACCCAGTTCGTCTCATTCTGTTCAGTTAATTCATTTTTATTTTCAGGCAATATCGATATTTGATAACCAACTGTCAAGTCAAATAAACCTTTATGTGTGTTGATTTATTTCTGATAGTTATCATTGAGTTCAAATCCAAAGTATTTTGTTTCAGGGTGTGGGTGTGGGTGTTGGTGTTTGTGGGAGTCTAAGTCTTCTTGTCATATACACCCACACCCACACCCACACCCACACCCACATCCACACCCACACCCCCACCCACACCCACATCCACATCCACACCCACACCCACACACCCACAGCCACACCCACACCTTAAAAAGACTGACGTCAAAGTTGAGGTATTTCTCGAGTATCATGCACGGCAAGGCAGGTTATAGGTTATCAAAATACTATGTCCTGCAGTCCTCTAACCAGTGTCACTTATCACATAAGATAACGTTATAATAGCCAAATTAAAAGAGAGGAGGCTCTTGGTTAAGTTGTTCCGCATGCAAACCTGCCACTCGTTTGGAATTAGACATTATGGCTTCAAGTTCTGCTGATGATATAACGTCAGACAAATGTTCAAAGCCGTCTGGAGCACGTTCGTGGACGACTTTCAGAATCTCGTCACAACTATATTGTCGAGAAGCTAGAACCACAATATTTGAAGCTGGACGACGAAGATCATCGAATGCTTGGAGACCTTGGGGAGTAACACCGTGCTGACGAAAGGAAAGAATGAGTCCACGAGCATCGAGAATGGCTTGAGAGGCTCCGTTACCTCCATACGGATACATTGGATGAGCAGCATCACCAAGTAAAGTCACACGATCATGTGTCCATCGAGGTAAAGTATTACGATCAGTCATCGGAAATTTGTTGATAATCATTGACGACTGGATGATATGATGAATGTCAACAAAGTTAAGTTTCATGTTCGATATTAACGGAAGAAGATCTTCAATGTGACCAAGATTATTCCAATCGGGTGTCACTGGTGAAATTTGCATATTTGAATCTTCAACTCGAACCAGACAAGTCCAATTAATGACATTCTTGCTAACATGACCCATGACCAGTTGCACATCGTTTGGATTTCCCATTACAATCAATGTTCGTCCGCCCAAGAGGAGTTTGTCCGTTTGTGTCACACCACGCCATATGGTGACACCACTCCAAAGAGGACGTCCTTCGTCGGGATATAAAATCTTTCGTACAGTCGAATTAATTCCGTCAGCACCCACGAGTACTTTGGCCAGTTCGGTATTTTGACCACCCGTAGATGGGTTGACAAAATCGACTTCTACATGGTCCGAAACTGATCGAAACACCACTAACTTCTGGCTAAGACGAATAGATGTCTCTCCGATTTCATCCCGTATATGACGAAGTAAAAGTTGTTGAAAGTTACCTCGATGCATCGAGTACACAGGCCAGTTGTAACTAGCTTCAATGCCGGTCGGTTCTTCGTAAATAAGCTGTCCATGACGTGAATAGAATAAAGCCTTGCTTCTGCGAATACCGGCTTCATCCAAATCATGTTCGAGTCCAAGCTCATACAGTAATTTCACCCAGTTTGGATGGAGACCTACGGCAAACCCAATTGACTCAAGTGCTTGCACTCGCTCGTGAATGCGAACAGAGAATCCCGCACGATGCAAGCATAAGGCAGTGACGAGGCCACCGATTCCGGCTCCTGCGATGATCACATCGACCATATCTGAGTTCACTTTCTTTGCTTCATTGTTAGCAGTTGGTGTGAAGTTCGGCGCTTGCGATACAGTGATACACGTATCCGGCTGATTGCACTTTATAGCACTCATTATTATACGTAAATCTACAAAGACATTCATAATTTATAATTGACTATGGATGATGAATGATTTGTTCATTTACGAGAGGACAATGTGTGTGTTATCAATCATTCTACATACACAAGGAATGATCTTACTTCAACGATCGATTTAGTTCCTCTCAATTTTTAAGACGTGTTGAGCAGAAATAACTTGGCTTTCAAAAAAACTTGATTTTGATCAAATTTCGCTAGACTGACGGGTTTTTGAAAATCTGAGTAACTACATTTGGCTGCTCTTTCATACCTCAAACTGGTCAGTTGCCGAAAAGTCACGTTACTAAGTAACTGGAAGTAACTGATAACTGTCGATGAGTTTTTGTTTGTGCTGCTAGTGTCTTTAAATCATTTTTCTGATACGGTGCGTCACTCACGAGGGAACCTCTCGAGGTGATCAACGCCGATCCAACTGATATTTTGCCCATAAGTAGGACTCAGTG
>CAJNOP010000635.1:0-58780 GCA_905250075.1 Rotaria sp. Silwood1 | reverse complement strand
ATACAACTAAACTAGGGTGTTTTCTGACATGAAACAGACAAGACTCTTCTCTAACACCTATCTTCTGAATTTTGTCAGATGATACTCAATCAAATGAGAGAATGTATGTGAATACTAATTTTATGCAGTCGATGGACTGTTAAGATAGCCGAGATTCTATTCCTCTATATATGGTAATATTTCAACATTGTGCAATACTGAATTACCACTCCTTTGAGAAAAAAGCAACAACAGTTTTGTTCACGATTGAAACATTCATAGGAATTCCGTCTTCTCTCATTGTGTCAATAGAAGAAAAGGAAAAACCTGTCTTCTCACTCATACGCAATCACACGAAAAGTTCTCCCTGTATTTTTCGATTGTCAATAACACTGACTCTATGCATAGACGATGTAGCCTGTAGAATCAAGATGAAAACCGATGCGTTTATTCGTGACTCTCATGTTATTCATTATCAAAGCAGTCTAGAATTGCAAGACAATGAACTTTAAAATATGGATTCCTTACTTTGTATCTCGCCAGAGAGTGAATTTTTATTGCTAATCTAGTAATTCTGCATTGTTTCGAAAGTACAATAAATTGTGTCAGTCGATTCAGTGTAGTCGAGCCCCCATCTCTCCACCCGTTTTAGGCTAAGTATTGCACATCATTTAGTTGCCTTAGAGATTTTCGAAAAAAAACAATTTCGAACTCTTCAATGAAAAAAGCTAACAAAATCGCATTGCACTAATGGAAAGACATTGCTCTCTACTATTCAATGGTCATTTTTAGTTTCGGAATCAACTATAAAAACTATGAGCAGGCTGCTTTCAAAATGTTCATGAAAAAACTAAACGTTGATCAATTGATCATTCCCATTAGAGATCAATACTTTCTAGTATCTTCTGTTCAATGGTGAAAATGGCAGGTGACTAGCTGTCTTTCTTAGCGAGCTATTCGGCTTACAATTACTAACACTAAGATGGTCATATAAAAAGAAAAGTTGAAAGTTTGTCTGATACTTCGGTTTCTTGACCGACTCATGGGTGCTCTCATAGATAATAATTAGACCAGCAAAGAAACTAATCTCATTTTGATGGAATCCTTTTTGTACCGTTCCAGAAAACAACTTCATAAAAGATATTCTAATAGATTTTGGAACAGTTGCAAAACGCTTTCTGTTCGTATGAAGAATGATTTCGCAAGGGGAAGAAAGCGTTCTAAAATATGATAGAACGGCAAAGAATGCTTTTCTTTAAATTGGAGAACAAATTTTTCTGTTTATGAACATTTTCGCTAAACTGTAGAACGCGTTTATCTCTGCTATTTTTCATCAATATTTTTCACTGGATATGGGTAAACGGTAACCAACAACATTGTCTAACATTACCGAACATTCCAAAGATCTAATCGATGCCCGTATGACAGACTCGAAGCCGCAAAGTCATAAATAATATAGTCCAGATTTGAAAACTCTTTGCAGAATCTGCCAAAAATGACCATCAAAACGCCTTCAACCACTTCAAATCAATTGCTTCCTACATCATCATCTTCATCATCGAAAAGTCAAAGTACCACGAGTACTCTTTGGGACGAATATCGATCGTGAACCATTAGAACTATCTATGCGATGAAGCGATGGATTCTACACAATTTTTCCGGCTCCATTATATCGCTCACAACGAAAACTTCACCATGAACCAGCAAACTGATTCTTCCTCAGCGAATCCCACTGAGATACCCAAATGAACAGTCACATAAGTGCTGTTCCGAAACTACTCGTGTTAGCCGTCTATCTATTTCAGCCATGACACATCGAACTTCTAGGTCTTCACTCATGCATGCATTCAAGGGTAACATTCCAGTATCAGACAATGTGTTGCATACGTGCAGAAAAAACCGCCACCCAATGAGGTTTTTTACCGAGTCGAAACGCGTCGTGGTAACTAAACTTGATATTTATGATCTTCCAATGAGGATTATTTCATATAAACTCACCCTCCCCATCAAAAATTCTGAGTCGTCGGAGTTTCGAAGGATCTCGACTGCTCTGAAACAGAATTAACTCCTCTAAATGTATTTTTGATGAATTCTTTCCCACAGAATGCTTAGATATTCAATAAGTTTCGAGTGCTCGAAAACAAGTCCAGCATTCGAAAGTAAGGATTCGATGAGTTCTTTCTCACGGAGTACTAGCGAATTTGATGAGTTTCGAGTCCTCAAAAAGCATATAGAACTAGTCCAAACATGCTAACGATCAACTTCTTCTTTGAGTGCCCGAAAATTCGATAGCTTTTGAGTACTTGCAAATAAATCGGACGCTCGAACAAAAGAATTCGATGACCTCTTCTCGTGTAGCAGTCGAAAATCCAGTTGGTTTCGAGTGTTCGATAATAGATCAACGGATCGACAGTAAGGATTCGATGGGATCGAAATTGACGAGAATCCTATGATGCAAATTTCAAGAGATGCGAACTTGAACAGAACGAGCAAAGATACGCTTGAAATACCTTTTCGAGCCATCGCTGGACGCCTCGTCTGAGTTTTTAGGTTTGCTTTGGAAGGCGTTCTCTTATCTTCTCTTTTTTTCTCATCCTACATGCCTCCTTATTTTATTCACCGTCGCTTCTTTTTCTCTCGATTACATTCGTAAAACAAAGATAAACCGAGTCATTTTTCGATGGTGGCAAAAACGGTTGGTGTGTTTGATATCTATAACGATCGCTTTCGTCATTGGATCTTGTTGCAGCTCCTCTTCATCGTTTGCACACAGGGCTGATATGGGCGGAAGGTCCTGCTTGCGTTCCGTCTTTACGTTTGCTGATCTTTTTCGATGTGCTAGGCGATCAAATGTTCCATTACGACTAGTGTAATGGACAGACAAGGCGTGTGACGAGAACGGAACAGGATGGTACATTGACTATACTAGTCGATCGCACGGGTGTGGGTGTGGGTGTGGGGTGTGGGTGGGTGTGCGGCTGTGTGGGTGTGGATGTGTGGGTGTGGGTGTGGGTGTGAGTGTGGATGTGGGTCTTTGTTAAAGAAAAGATTCACACCCACACCCACACCCACACTCTTATGTTTCGCTCGAAGAAACTTCATTTGAATAAAGCTGATCGAATATTAAAGACAAATAAGAGATATATTTTGTAAACTTCGTTAATAGAAAAATGTGACCCTTTTTCAATTCATATAGTACAAGGATATCTCAAAAAAAAATGAAACGAAATTCTTTCTCCATTTCAAAAGAAAATTTTGTTTAAATTGGCTGAGGCGCACGTTCCTCTTATGATTAAGATTATTTATTATTGATTTGTTTTTCTTCAACGGCTTAACGGCTTTGCTGTTCATTCCCATATCTTCAATCACTGTTCAACTTTAGAAACTGAAAAAATACTAATGCTATTTATTTATTTATTTCTTGTTTCTTCTGGTTTGAATAAAAAACCAAACAATGAATAGCCAAAGAGAGATGCACATATTCGAAGGAAAAATGCAACAAATTTTAAGAAAATATATCATATCATGCACCAAATAAAAATGAGTGAGGTGTGGATGTGAACTTAGATGAAGAATAGATCAGCACTCACACCCCTGAAAGCGCTCTACTGGCATTCATACATTCACTTCATTCGTTGCATGCCTTTCACACTTTATTACATGTATGATTAAATGGATGATGTTTCGTGTTTTGTGTCAACATTTCTTAAAGTGAAGATCTGTACGATAACTTCATTTGCGTTATCGTACATTAGAATCTACTTTAGTCAAAAATAAAAAATATGAAAATAAAAAGGACAATACAAAGTGAGAGAAATGAGGATGTCTGCTTTCATACACTTCCATTTCAAATAGTTAGAACTTTTAAAAGTTCCACTTTCGATCTAGATTCGGATGATCTATAGGATAAGGTCGACTTTCTGGTTCAGTCTTATTTCAGGTACTTTTTGGCTTTTAAGTCATACTAAACAGTAAATAAGTTCTTGTAAACATATTTTTTTGTTTAATTTTGAATTGATTTTCTTTTTGACAGAAAAATTGTTTATAAACGAGTATATGATTATTTTCCAATACACTCATCATCACCAAAAAAAGGTCTTTAAAAATACAAGTCAAATTTTTTTTTCTATCTCTACAGTTTACTTTTGTTTTCTAAAGTTAGAATATTTCAACAAAATAGTGTTATAACGCTAGTCAAGATTTTTGTTTAAAATGAAGCTTGCAGCTCCATAGTTTATTTTTCATTTCCAATATGAGGTTGTTCAAGCAAAATAATATTCTAACGTTACTAGGTATTTTACTAATTATAAAATTCATATTTCGAATCGCAGCGTCAAACTTTGTTTTTCATGTCTAACGTTAGGATTGTTCAGCTAATTTTATCGGAAAATTGGTAATCTTATTGTTTTTTGTGCTCATATCCCAGTTTTTAATTCTACAATTTGTCTTTCATCTTGCAAAATAAAAATTTGCAAGTAAAAAGGTGTGTTAAGATTGCTAAAGATCAATTTCTAGTGTTCAAGACAAGACTCGAATACCAATGGTTTGTTGTATCTTCACTAAGATTATGCACATATTATTTAGAGGATGTGATCATGAATCTAATGAAAGTAAATAATTATTTAACTCACATTAATTGAACGGAACACAAATGAAAATGTTTCATTATAAGGCTGAGCTTTGTATAAGCAACCAATATACTTTTATCGAAAATTCAACATTTTACTGGTGCTTTTTTGAAAATGAAAATCGATAATGAAAGCATATTGTGTATATCTGCGCAAATATTTTAGAAATGAGGATAATACTAAAAACAGAATATTAAATATTTAATAGATGAGGCGAGAGATATTCAATAGAGCGTTACAGATCATAGAAATTTCATTTTATTTGATTATATTAGTTAATTTAATATTATCCGAAGTAATTTTATTGGTTTTCTCAATTGAAAGCTATTGTTTTAAGAGAATCAACAACTAGAATATTATTTTTATTATTTGTGTATATACTAACATATTAAAAAATCTATCATCACATTTTGAATCTTCGTACTGAACACTAGAATTGTTCTACAACTTTATTTGCAACTTGTTACTATCTCAGATCAAAAGAAATCTTCACCAATGGTTTTTAGCAATGATTATTTCTTTGCCATCTACTTCTATATTTTTGTTTGGTAAAAACAATTTCCGAGTGATTGTTTTTAAGTGAGCATCGGTTTTTCTTGTTTAGAAAATCTATTATTTTTAATATATGACGATTAAGATAGATTAAGTATTTTTGTGTGAAAAATAATTTATTGTGGTCAATTAAAAATATTTTATAGTAAATATGATAGTTTCGAGAACTAATAAATAGTTGAATAATTTATTCTAGTTTGGATAGAAACATTACATATCTATTCTATATAGGATATTTTTAATCAAAAGTGGTTCATTCGCAGAAGACTTTTAAATAATAAATCGACACAAACTAAAATTTTATCAACAGCACAATCTTTCCACTTTTCTCCAGCAGAACAAATTCGTTTATTATTCTCATCGTTCCACCGTAGATTTGCCAGAGCAGGGGAGGGGAGAAAGGGAAAAACTCTCTTTTAACGTTTTATCCGAATTAATCCTGAAATGCATATGACTTCATCATGTAGTGTAGTCATATGCATTTTGCTGATTTTATCAGATTTTACGAGTATAGGATAATACACGACATTCTTTTTGTGACTCTTACTAATCTCCAACAATTAAACTAAATAACCAAATAGATTTAAAAAATTATGTAATTTAAGTCATATATGTAAATTAATTGATCGAATTGAAAATCAAGAATTGTGATTTTTATGAGTTAGAAAATTTTATCAATGCATACCAACATGTTTGTAAAGAATACTACTCATTGATAATTTATTTATTTATGTTTTTATACTACTATAGTTTTAAATACGTCGATTTTTGAAAATAAAAAGATTCTCAGAATTTTTTCTCTTTTTTTTGGGAGGTATTTGCTAGAAAATGAAAGTTTGTTTAAAGACTTGGACAAGAAAAATTCTCTTGGTTGGTCATAAAACCTCATGATTACGTTCGAACAAATATTTTCTAATATTTCCGTTCTTTAAATGGCTGCAAAAGAACAGAAAATTTAGATGTGTACATGTAGAAGCTGAAACGAAAACTAATTGTATTTAGAACATAGTAACATATGTTCACAAGTAAACATAGTCCTAATTATCAATATATTCTGCATAAAATGAGATATAAATAAAAATAAAAATAGAGTAGATGATAGTAGATAGTTTCCTCAATTATGTTCTATCTTTCAACTATTTAGATCATCTAAAACAGCTGCTTGATAATCAACAATCAGTCTCATTTGTTGAAAGATTAGACCTCGTACTCTCCTTCTATGCTTAATTTTTCATGTTTTGCACGAAAATGGACTCTTGTTTTAAGGAATTCTTTTTCTGGATAATTTTCAACGAAAGATCTACTAAATCAACACTCGATAAACTCATTGCTAATCTGTCCTTTTTAGAATATACCGCAAAGATCCTGATTCGAACCTTGTTAGAATTTCGAAATTCTATGACGGCATACTTTTTTTTGAAGAAAAAAGTGAATTCTTGCAGGATCTCTATTGATTTTATTAAGTATCTTACAATGTACATTTACTACTCATGTGTGATCAAAGCGAAGACGATTGCCAAAATCTATACTAGACCGAATGCACATATCATTCATATCCGTATTCTATTTTTCAGGTCTTATCAGGACGAAAGATATATCATTGGGATGAAACATAAATTAATTTGCGCTTGATAAATAGTCTTTCGCTTCGTGTATAAGAATAGAAACATTATGCGAAGAACTTTTTCAAGATCATACATATGATGGGGTGTAGAGTTCATTTGTAAGAACTCACAGTAGATACAATATAGGAAGCTGAAAATTGGAATTCGTTGACATTAAAAACTGTGTGTGCGTTTTCAATAAGAGCAAAGGGGACTCGTTCTTTGGAGATTATAACGCGGTTTAAAAATGTTCGGTTCCCTCTCAGACTATCTCTTAAGACTTTAAGCGAATATCTATGAGTACTTAGCATCACTTGAATCTATCAATCGCCTTTATTTCTTCTGTGAAAGTTCGATTTTTTTCTAGCTCTTACCTTTCGACAATGCCCCATATCTTTCTTCAAGCATCATATGCCAAAGCATTTTCTCATAAAAGGTCAGTTGAATCAAATAGCCATCTTTATGCAACAACATTGTCGTTCACTTGACTATTATAAAACTCTAAATGAGTTAAGGTATGATATTTTTTCGAAGCGTCAACAAATGCTTGTATGAGTTCACGTGAAACAACTGATGCAGATATACAGAGACGTGAAATAAGTAATCATTTTTCAATGACTTAATCAAACGAGCTTCTTTCTGATCTGATGGTTGTATATTTTGAATGTGCAGACTGAGGGACTTGATTGATTGATGACCTCTTAATATGTCCAGAAGATTAGAAACGAAAGTTTCGCCTTTGAAACCAATGGGATTCATTAAATCGACTTCATCAAGTGTTTTATTGTCTTTCAACATTTCACAAAAATGGGATAATGTTGCGGGTGTATGCAGAGAATAAGTGAGTTTTAGTTGGCGTAGTGTATTTGTTTTCAAATTAAATATAGTGTTCAAAAGATTGATGCTGTTACAATATTCTACAATCAGTCCTGTCACAATTTCGTTTGCTTCAAGACACAGCTTCAACTCACGTTCATGCCCAAGAAAGTCACTCGCAGCGAAATCTAATTTTCGATGTATCTTGTTTTGCAATAAAAATCGAGCGAGTATCTGTATATTTCCATCTTGATATATGTCGGAGAACCGAACTTTCAATGATTGATTATTGAAGTCTGTGACCATATATTTGCAAATATATTTTGGCAGACCAATATAATTGTTAACGTGAACAGTGATCATATTCAGACAACGAATCGAAGAGCGATTAATGATAATGTCAACCAATGTATCGAGATCATTCTCGTAGAATGAACATCCTTCAAACACCAACTTTACGAAATCAAAACCTTCTTTGAGAGCATCACACAGCATCCTAACGTTTTTGGCGGTAACATTCGCTGAACTTATAATTGCTTCGTTGGCGTTTTCATTGAATTTACCTCCCATGGCTAGAAAATCATTAAAATATTTATGTATTCAGGTTTCTGATACTAGGGTGTAGGTATAGATGTGAGTGTGGCTGTTCCTATCATTATAGCACCTACATCCTCATCCTAATCGTCGAAAATTATTACAAATTTTTCAAATTGTCGCTGTTTTCTTGAAAATCGTTTCAATTTTAGTATTGAACAAAAGAATATAACAAGAGACTGATCTGGAGCATTTATCCTCTTAGAGCAGTATATCTGGTATCTTCCACTGTTGAGTATGAAGGAACGTTATTATGTATATATTTAAAAATAAATCTGTCTTTTTATCGATTATTTATTTGTACTTTATTTATATTAATACAAGAGACGTATTCATATAACATTTACTTATATTTAATTTATCGTTATTTAGATAATTTTCTCTCTGAAGAATACAATTGTTTTGTTGATATCCTATTTTTCTTAAAGATATTAAAATACTAATCTAATTACCTGATAATGCTTCAATCGATAATAAAGCATGTCTACTATAGACTTCATTCACTAATATCAGTTTACGTAATCTGAATCCAACATCAAATATAACACGTGTTATTTAACCAGAATTTACGATTTTGCTTATATAATGTGCGAAGTTTTTAGATATTCAGTCACAAGTATATTTATCTATATTATCAAAATAGAACATTAATTTTTACTATCTATGTGTTAATGACAAAACTATTTATCAATCAATTGTTATTTGGTTGCTAGTTGATCTAAAACAACTTCAATACGTCATAGATTCTCCCACTATCATCTATTATACTATTGTGTTAAAATATGAGAGCTATATATGAATGACATATGATTCAACTTCGAAACAAAATACAAATTCATACTAATTTCAAATATTCTAGAAGAACGACAGTATGTTAGTATAATAGTAGAAAATGTAATTTATGGTTGAAACGAAGTATGGATTTTCTCTAAAAAAATGACCGATCTTTAACGCCTACTTTTTCTATATGTAAGTTTTACTGTACAGCTGTAAAGAAAGTAATCCTTGAAAGTTCATGTAAAAAAATAGTATTGTTAACCATGCTTTAGACTCGTTAGTTTAAAAGTTAATATCTATGACATTGTTTATAAAATTGGGTTCTTTTAAAGAACAAATCGTCATAATATTAAACATAACTTAATAGAAACTATAATCGTACAAGACGATATACACAGGGTATCTGGAAATTTACTCTCAAACAACAACAGATATTGTAACGATTTTTTCACTGTTTTGAAGTGTCCTTAATACTATAACATATAATGTCTCAAATTTGTGCATAGGAATCTTCGTTGCTTTTTTGGATGCTCTCTAGACAAACTTTATACTGGATATTAGACCGTTAAACGATCAATCGGCTTGTTTCATCTACAACAAAATGCCATGACACATACTTCGAAATAGTAAAAAACTCGTTACAATATCCTTTTTTGTTTGAGAGTAGTAAAGAAGTTAAAATAGAGTGTTATACTTTTCAAACAGGAGAAAAGATTTAGGATCAATGTAAATAATATTTCAACATTTTTTGGAAACAGATGATAATTGAGAATTCGAATGAGTCTTCAGCAAAAAAAATTAGGCACCAGCTATATATATATCATAACAGTAAAAGTTTCGAGCATGACTTGATGGATGAACATATTGAGTTTCGTACTCTTTTGCAAACCATTAGGATACGTCGTGTCTAGTGATTTTATTTAATATTTGCTACCGTTTCAACAAAACAAAAAACGATATTCCCATTCAATTATATAGTTGGCTATTGAATAGAAACTATTTCAATTCTCTCCACATTAGAAGTATTGAAACATCGAATAAGATAAGATTCAGAAATACAACAGATAACAGTAGATAGTTCTATTGCTTCAATTCTAACCGTCAACTATTTCAGCCATCTAACATCACTACTTAATAAGCAAAGATTAAGATTTCTTGACAAGACCAATAACGACTTTTCAAGAGCTTATATTTTCTGAGTTTTTAAAATTGCTTTTTTTCCAATGAAATATTAATCTTTATATAAGATGTCTGTTTTTATATAATAGTCTTTCATTTAGTAAACTGAATAAAAGGGTTGCTTACCAGCTAATAGTCTTTGCTTTTTCACTACAATAGCTTTCTTACGCCATTCCATACCCTTGTCAAAGTTACCGGCTTGTGCTGCGACTTTGCCAAGATCTTCATATAAATCATCAAGTAAAGAGTCATAGAGTGAGAGTTGTTCTGTTAAGCGAATAAAATATTTCTCAGCCAAATCAAATTTACTCATCGTCGACAGTAGTCTTCCTAACGTTCGAAGACCTGTTTCTCCACTTCCAAGTTTTTGTTTCATATCCATAAGAACGTGCTTTAATTCATGTTTATTATCACTACATAACGTCATTCCGATAATCCATACATGACTATCACTACTGCATTCAATACTTTTCAGACGAAAAATAGAACCAAGCATAAAAAGAATTTCTGCTTCGCCAGGATATGCACTATGTGGACGGATATCAGCGAAAGGTTTTTGTAATAGCCACGAGAGGATCAGCATCAATTTCAAACAGTACAGATTCGAAGTTGCTTGTAGTATCAGAAAGATTAAGAAATGAAAGAGCTTTTTGTTTGTTAGTACTAGTGGAAAAGAATGAATTTACTGAAATTAACTGGCCATGACATTGTTTCAAAGGTTCCAATTCATTACTTGACATCCTCTGGGTTCGATAAATTCGTAGAGTTTTTTAGCTTGGTTTTCTTTCAATCGATTATAAATATCGAAAATAAACGCACGAAATAAAAAAGTTAAATGAATATCTTGCATACGCAGAGCTTCATTAAGAGTCTTGTAAAAGAATGATTCTCTTGTATACCACCATAGAACTCTGTTTGCTGAATATTTCTTTTCAAATTCATGAAGATTATATAATTCAGCAATGTCATTCTCATATTTCTGTTTACAAAGACGAATAAGTTCTTGTTTATCTGCTTCAATGTATTTTAATCGGAGAAAACAATCAATCAGAAGTTGAGAATAAACAAATTGGCCATTAATACCCATAGTTGATGTACCTACACTAGTACTTGTAGTAAAAATATTAATGGACAAAGGTTCTTCTACTATTTTCTGAATTCTATGATCAGTTCCAATTCGAAAAATGAGCTCATCAAGTTCAACAACAACAGCTTTTACCTGTTAAGCAAACATTATAAAATAAAATCAAAATTATTTTAAACAATTGTACTTTTGCAAATGTGCGAGCCCATTGTTCGTTCTTTTTCTTATTCATGCAGTATACATATATTGATACAACTTGTTGAAGTTTATGAATCAAAGGAACTATTTCTCGTCCTAATTGACCACTAACAATCGTTATTAGTCGATCTTTATGTGATCGTTCTTCAATATATTTTTGACACTGCTGTACGTCTTGAAACTGTATGAGATTATTAATAATAGAACGCAATCTTTGTTCTGTATTTCGATTTTCTTCAACGCTTATGTTGGCATCGAGCCATATAAGACAGAAAATTTTAGGATGGTGATCGTCGATGTTTGCATGACAGTCATCAATTGGTGTAATAGATGTGGCCGTCTCGATCAAAGAAACTAGATAGAATAGAAATTTTAAGTGTTGTTTATTCGATTGAGTTGTCCAACATAAGAGTATTTTCAGCATATGAAAATGAATTTTATACTCGAATTTTTATTATTTTGTGTATTAGTATTTATGATATTGCTTTCTTTTCTAGTTTTGATACCATGTCAGACGATCGGAGAATAACATATTCGGTTTTGTGGAAGAAAGTGACTTGCCTTAGATTCTTAGTTTTTCTAGATAAGATCATCGAACCATGGTGTAAAACTTGAATATGAATCGATGTTATTTGCATTTTTTTTCATTTAGTCATCTAAGAAGTTTAAAAACCAGACATATAATTTCTCAATAAGTTAGACACTCAGTTTGAAGTAACTGAATCATCAAATCGATGTGTTACTTGTTCTTAGAAAAGCCTACTGCTTTCAAGAAATGTTGTTTCTTATCGGATTGAAGAAGTCCTAGGAATTGATCCTGAAAGAAATATGAGACTGTCCATTAAGATTAAAACTAAAAGGGTAGAAGTTTTTTTGTTTCTTGAAGTCGTTTTTCAGTGTTGAACACATTTCAGAAGAAAAAGATCATTCTATATGATATCTGAACGAAGAAATCGTTCTCTTCAACTATGAAATCTAATTATTTCTAAAAAGAAGGAAACCTTCTTTGGATATGAAGTTTGTTCTTTTGATCATGTTGATTTTAAATCTTAGATATTAAGTCTCTCATATTTTAGTCCGCAGCATGAAATAAACAACAAAAATTTTGCATGGTCTTAACTTTCTGAATAATGACAATACATTGAGAGGACTTGTGTTGCTTCAAAGAAAAGATGCGTGATGATATCATTGGTATATGTGCGTTGACAACTATCGACATTTATCTTTCCCTTCTGCTGTAAATCGAATTTAGACTGTATATATTGCCCTTTAATTCCACATGTCACAAACGAAAAGAGAGTCCTTTATTCGATGTACTCATCATTGGACAAATTTATCATTTATCCCTGTTGACAATAATCTCCTTTGAGAAAATTCTATCGAAAGGATGAAAGAAATCTGTACCGATAAAATTTATTTTTCAGAATTCATAAACTTTGTCACAGTAGCTCTACAAAATTTCATTATTAAGAATTTAGCATTGTTTTGTTATTTCGAAATTTCATTTTCTTCAAGAACCTGTTTTTCTCAAATAGAATAAATTTGTAATTTTATAGGTCTTGTAAGTAAAAAGAAAAAGAACAGATCACACAGACAAGTTCTTCAAAAATAAATGTTTTTATAGGCTTAATACTTTCGTTAAAACACTGTTGATGAGAATTTTTAACGCATAGAAACGGGGTAAATGTGAATAAACATTTTAGAGGAATTATTTTCTTTTAACCTATGTTCTTTTACCAGTTTCTCTACTAGCTTCTATCAGCTTTATACTATGATTACTAATGCTTATTTTACAAGATTAATATTCAACTGGTGTTTAAAACACTCCAGAAGACAGAGTTTTTGTCGATTCTTAGTGCATTTACTTTATATATTTTTAAGAGAGAGATCAGTTACTACTTTTAGGCACACTGTATATTTTAGTAAATGTTGAAGACTGTTCTACTTCCTTAATACCCGTGCCACTTAATGCATATGATAGTGCACTTGGTCTTGTGTGTTGATGAGCCATATTATAGAACTGAAAGAATGCTTTGCTTTTATTCATTCATTAAATGAAAATTCTCAAACGTCCACGTAATAATCATTCCTGATTTTGCCAGTTGTAAGATGTAAAATTCATGTAAGAAATCTCGACGAAAAATCAGAACAAAGTCAAGTAGTTTTTCAGTAAAAACCAATTAAAATCGTGTTATTTAATCCTGATTACAAATAGATTTTTCAGCTTCGAAGGTAAATCTTCATTGATGACAACCGTTTTTGATCAACTAATATAGTTTTATTGATTAAAACCAAATGAAATCTAACTTCAAAGTTGGAAAATCAGATGTTTATTGTATTCAATTAGTGCCATTTTAATCGAATTTTTCGTTAGAAAAAAGTCCATAAAAATCATATTTTTTCTCATTGCAAGTGGAAAAACAGATAAGATCTGGGTCGCGCTAGACTAAATTCTTACTGGACCACCGATCTGGAGAAAAAAATCTTTCTGAGCTGTATTGAATCAATAATATACTCTTTTTTCGATTCGATCAGAAGTTTTCGTCGAAACTCTATGTGAAATAAACATCATACTGTTAGATGGTTCAGATTTGATTGCTCGATTTCTCGTGCTCAAACAGATACTTTCTGCAATTTTGAGTACATGAAGACGAAATTGTTCAATTTCACATACGAATACTCTTCCTGTTGTTTGCTGAAACAGTGATGCATTAAGTTATGTTGAGTTTTATTTAAACTAGAGTGCCTTAAATCAAATATCACCTATCCGATTTTGTTGAACAGATTTTCCCGTACAAGATCTATTGTCTGACATATTGCAGAAATTAGCAATTTTACATTTACGGCAATTGATTTTGCTGGTAGAGTTTCTTATTTCTCATAACTCACAAAAAACTATATAGCTTACCAAAACTTTATTGAAGTAGTCTATCTTGTAGAATTTTCTGAACTACTCATCTTGGTAAAATTTTTTCAAAAACTATATTAAAAAAAATGAAAATGGTTGGATGCAAATGACGATAACTCTTAGTTGTTTCAGATTCTTGTCGATTTTCAACATTTTATTGTAGCAACAGTGCTTATTGATGAAAGTTAAAAACTTTTAACATAATGATCAGCAAGGGCTAGGCGATACTTCGTTCTCTAAACATGGATATTAAGCCACTTCTGTTAGAAATACTTTATTTCTCATCTAGACAGGAACCAATACTTTTCAACAACAATGGTGACTGTTAGGTAAATCGAATTAGGTCAAAGTAAAGGAACTATTCACAAAAAATTACAAATCCTCTAGTCATTTCTATCTTCATCTATAATCATTCAACAAGCTTAGGTAGATATCAATTATTTGACGTCTTCATCTCTAAGGAGACGTTCCAGTAAAAATATAATGTACCTAATGAAAAGAAATTCATTCATTTCCTCTCTCACGAAGCCGAAAACTAAGTAACAGTATATTCTCAAATTGAAAACTAAATCCGTAAGCACAGTGATTGATAGATATATGTGTATGTTCTTTCGTTTCATTTGCTTTTGATTCGTACGAGTTTAGGTTAAGTGAAACATTTCTCCACCATTAGGAAAAATTTTTCCATCGACTGGTTCAACCGTCTACCGATATGAACAGTGTAAGAACCTCTACAACATTGACTACTTTTAACTATCTTCAACGACTATTCGATTTTTTTGCTAGTGACTGCTGGTGAAAGTACGTATGCACAGTGTCCCAGAAATTCTGAAATGAATTTGGAGTTCACCATTTTTTGTTTTCAACAAAAATGATTTCTTTGCAAATTTGACAGCTCATATTACTGACTTAGTACTAAACAACAAACTAGGAAACTATAAAAACGTTATGCATTAGTTATTCAACTTTTACTCCTCTTTTATTAATATTTTTGAAATCAAAACTGAACCATTACTGATTTATTTTACATGTCTATCGTACACAAAATACCAATCTCTTTGATAATAATCATCATGTTGAAATCGAACGAGCTCTCGCAATGCATTAATAAAAATTGAAAGTGGTTTAGAAAATAATATCCTGTAAAAAATACTAGCCGATATTACTATATTTCACAAATTTCACTTCTGATATTGTTTGTGCTTTAGATAAAATATTATATATTAGTTCAGTAGAATCTCTTCAATATGCTGGTTGTACTATGAATAGAATGTAAAGGACTAACTAAAATCTGTGCCACATAATCCCAACTTTAGAACTAACGAGGGAAGGCCACCAACTTTTCAATTTCTTTTGCGTTGAAACCATTTGCGTTATGTAGTTTCCAAAGAGTTATGAATACGTTGAAAATATTTTGAGCGGATAGCTTATTGTTACGAAAATAGTCCATTTGTAAGATATGTTTTTGATGTTTGCCGTAGTCTCCCTCGGGAACATTACAAAAAATTGATTTTCCAATTTCGACTGGAAACTTTGCAAAGAAATACTTCTCAACGAGAATAGTGTTTTCTGAAAGATTTAGGCCTTTCGATTGTTTGTTTCACCAAATCTGCTACTTTTTTTGAAGGATATAAAATACAAATTCCACAATCGTAGTGTCTAGTGATAGGAACACTAGAAAGATCTGAAACGTGCGCAAAAAGTTTTTCTTCTTGGGGCGTCTTTCTATGTAAAGTTTCAAGTCGAAATTCGAAAATCAATTTTCTCAATGTTCCTGAGGGGGGACCCCAGGCACTCAATAAAACCCATACCTTACAAATAGACTATTCTCGTTACAATAAGCTATCCGCCCAAAATATTTTCAATGTATTCATAACTCTTTGGGAACTACAGCGCAAATAGTTTCAACGCAAAAGCGATTGAAAAGTTGGTGGCCTTCCCTCATAAGTTAATTCAGCATTCGATTGTTTTCTGAACTATTCTCTCGTAATAGTACACAAAAGATTTTGACATTTTTGTTTATGCGTTAACTATGTGTCATTTCTCTCACCTTAATTTTAAAGGGTATTTTACTTTCATTTAAAGTTTTGTTTTTAATATTTTCAATTAAACACATCTTTTTTTTTCTAATCCGAGAGATTCTTTTGCAAGTTGCTTATACTTTATGGTTTTGGTTGCAAGATGGACACCTGTTCTTAGGAAGTCTAACATTGCTGCGCTTCAATATTCTTCAAACTTCAAGTCTTAAAACACTAACCTTTTGCCTAAGAAAATAGGGTTTCTTTTTCTGCCCCTAATGAGTACAAACTTTTGACAATACATAATGCTTAAAAAAATTGAAATTCTTTAACAGTAGTTGACAATTTCTGAGACATCGAGTGTTTATTCAACTGTAATAAACAAAGGTTGATATTTACATTTTTCTTATATTGATATATACAGAAATGAAAATAAATGATTGAAAGCAAAATTATTTGTTACGTCATTCATATTGAACTTAATCACTTTACAATTATTGAAAAATTAAAGTGATTGTCAATACTAGCGTTTTTACATTTACCTTTTCATAGTAGAAGCGATAGGCCTCACATTTCATTGTTCTTTAGTGACAAGATGGCACAATAATCTATCTATGTTACCAAGAGTTTTCTGTTATTGGACATAATAAGAATGAGCCTTAAAATTGTTTTAAAATTTTGATATGTCTATTGTAGTAAACAAAATCGATATTGAATATACCTTTTAGGGCTTCTCAGTTCGGAAAATATTTCCAAGGATTTACATAATGATTTTCGAAATCGAGGGACATATATGAGCAGTAAATTCGAGATTTTATTCGAATAAAAAGATTATGCTATCGAGTAGATAATAATAAAATTTAAACTGTGCTGTCATATAAGAAAGTTTCTTTTGAATAGTGTTCGAGAAAAATCGCACAAACTATACTGAAACTGAAGTGATCTATTGAGATGCATAACTGTTTTCATTTAGTTTGATTTCAAATTAAAAACTTATGGTAATCATATAGCTATTATCGTGTTATTTCTTCAGGTAATGAACATTACTTTAGTTATAACTTTCAAAATTTCAGTGTTTCGATTAGATTATTTTTCAAGATGTCTTTCTTAAAACTCATCATTCAATATTAATGTTTTTTTTTTTCTATATTTTTAAGTTATTCATATTCACTCTATAGAATATTATATCTTTATAGTTATTTAGGACCAAAGGTTGCTTAAACAAAAGAAGACCAACACACTTGCAATGCAAGAAACTGATTAGAACTAAACGAAACGCTTTATCATATGACGAGTTTCTACGTAGAATACAAATTTATTTTTTTCACTTCTTAACAATTTTCTTGATAAAGCTTATGAGTCATAGACAATGATGGTTGATAACAAAAGCAAAATTACGCTGTAATGTTAGAATCTGACAATGATACCTTGAAATAATGACAACAGCAGAAAAATCTTATATAACGTTATGTTTTGTCTAAATTAAAATAATTTTAGATTATTTAATCAAAGACTATATTCAATAACTACATACATGATCATCAAAACTCTAATACTCTTTTCACTTGTTTATGAAGCTCTTCTTATACAAGTTCCTACGCCTCCAAATCCACAACAGTTCACTATTACTGCAGGAAAGCCTAAAGAGGCACCACAAATCGAAGTAACAACAAATTATGTTGATCGTTTTGCAGATCTCTTTCGCATTGATGTAACTAACGAAGGTCATCTTACTGAACAAGCTTTCTACTATGGAGCCAAGAAAACCGGATATCTCATATACTATGATCAAAGTCCTCCTAAATGTACAAAAACCAGCGAGAACGATGCAGATATGTTACAAGAGTGGCAAACATTATCCTATGCTGGCAAAACAAAATCCATCACTCCACCTCATATAGAATGCAATATGTGGAATAAGACTGTTCAATCTTGGACGTGGAGCTATCTTGCTTCTGTCAAAGACAATACCCCTATAGAAATCTTGGATAACAGTATTCTTATATCAGTCTTTACAAATTATACAGTTGGACCATCTGTTGTACCAAAGAGCGTGTTTAAGTTACCTGTACCAGAAAGTAGATGCAAATAGACAGATGCAAGTTATTACATGAAAAGATGAACTCAATGTTTTCCTTTTTTTTCATTATGTATTATTTTTGGTTGAACAGTTAATTACAGTTATAATAAAAAAAGAGTTCATTTATTATAGATTGCTCATTAGCCTAAA
Organism: Rotaria sp. Silwood1; assembly: GCA_905250075.1. NCBI lineage: Eukaryota > Metazoa > Rotifera > Eurotatoria > Philodinida > Philodinidae > Rotaria > Rotaria sp. Silwood1. The sequence goes on along the minus strand of CAJNOP010000635.1, from coordinate 40,213 downwards.
GAATGCTAGTTTATTTAACCATAATATTATTCCTATCTTCGTTAAATAGACATTTCCTATGTCAATTGCTGTAAATAAAATTTCAAAAACTGAAATATTGTGAGAGTTCAGAAAAACATCATCTACATTGGTAGAGATCTAGTGTTGAAAAAATTTTACATTTTCACACTATCAGACTTGAAAAAGCACAAAAAGCTAAGTATAAATTCCATATGTTGAGTCCTTTTGGAATAAAATCTTCTGATGATTTGGTGACTCAATTTCACAAGACAGAGTTACTGTATATCAAAAAGCACCGATTTTCGAAAATTTTCTTCATCAATTTTATTTTAACTTGCAAACGTAATCGATAGAGCGGATTCATGGTTGATACTGACAACGTTTTTGCCACAATCAAATTTATTATGACCCTGTTTTCCAAGATTCTAGAATGAAATCGGTTATGATGTAGGATGTTAAAAAATGCATCTTTTGATAAATGTATATATATGCAGATTAAAATAATAGGAAACCGGCCAACAATAAATCACAATATTAACAAAACATGTTTTTCTGCTAATACCTTTTCATAACAGAAAATGTGTGAGTGTTTTTTGAATTACATTTGAAACAGACTATACTACTGTATAGTTTTACATAACATTCAACAATATTGTCTCATAATCCGATAGGCAATTAATGATTTTTTTTTTGAAAAATATTGAAAGTTTTTTTTATACTTGCATTGAATTTTAATTATAAAGAGTGTGATAGATTCGTCAATTTGCGATTCACCAAGCTGATTTTTCGATATTGTTTCCTTCAAAAATCATAGGTCTTCTTACAATGGCAATCGAGAAATATTCAAGTAGAAAAAAACTCATCCCGAAGCATCTATGAAATTATTTAGAAAACTCCCTTCATTCATGGTCTCATGCACAACTTTATAACTCCGAAAGATAACATTTATGCTCATTACCGTAAGTAGATATTCCATTTATATCAAGATATATATAATGTGGGTGTGAGTATAACGTAGCCGTGTTAGTGTGGTTGGCGAAAACAACCACACCCACACCAGGACACACAAAGCATTTTTGCTCGGGAAATCTAGATTCAAGCTTTTATAAAAACGAACATAATTTGTGCATTTCGAAATATATTTTTGGTGACAACAATTCATTCTTAAAAGAGATTTTCATGAAATAAAACCACCATGACAAACTAGCATTAGTAATTTTTTTTTGTTCTGCAACTATGCCATGAAAATAAACAAGATGTACAAATATTTACACATTCTGACACTTGTATAATGAACTAGTTTTATTCAAACTTTATCTAATCAATACTCTTACTGAATGTTTATGATTAAATTTTTCATAAATTGATGATATCTAAAAAATTAATATTTTTTTCAGATCAAAAATTATTTAATCCTTTAAATAAGCAATGTACAATCCAAATAATACTTATCTATCGTTTCATTTTGTTGAAAATATAAAAATTATTTCTGTTACACTTCTTCCTACTTTTGATATGAACAATTCATTAACGAAAACAAAATTATCGTTTAAGATGTTTTTCGAACGAACTCAAATATATTGGTTCATCATGAAAAAATCTATCGAATTATATTTCAATTGATATTTTATGAATTAAGATGTTTTTCATATAATGTTGCTTTTAATTACATTCTTCGAATTAATTTCGCTGATACATATTGAAAGAACAAACAGTCGAGTTAAACATCGAAAATATATTCAAAATATATGTGCATGTCAGTAAATATTATAAAAGAGCATATGTACACAAAAGGACAAAAAAAAAAAAAGACAAACGATTAATGACAATCTCTTGATTAAGACACATGAGAAATAAAGGATTCACTGGGGTAAATAAACTACAAGATATATATCGCGACTATATGAATAGACAAGAACTATCAATCGGTACTGTTCAAATTGCTAATTAAATATATTGAATCACTGTTTAATGATCTAAAACGAAAACATTATTATTATTATTATTATTTGAGAAAAACAAAAATAAAATTAACCTTATGTTGTTCTTCATTGTAATCATTTAAATCTAATTGAACAAAATCATCATGAAGGCCATTAGCTGGAACTATTTCAATATCATCAGCAATACTTTCTTCTTTATCTTTTGAAGGTTCTTCAAAAACTATTGTTTGTGTTTCAATTGAATTATAATATTTTTGTTTATCAATATCAGTTGGTTGATTAATAATTAATTCAGGTAAAACAGTTGTTCGTTGTTTATTATTTAAATTTGACCTTGCTGATGAACAAAGTTTTCGAACAACATCAATCTATTTAACAGTTTTGTTTTTTTTTTAAAGAAAAAATTAATTAAATAAATAAAATATACCTGATGAGGTGTTCGAACTTTGGCCATAACATGATGTGCATGAATTAATTGCCGATCAGCACATGATTCACATAAATCATAATCAAAACATTCAAGACATTTATAACGAATACCAATTATTGGTGAACGATTACATCCTATTTTATAATTCAATAAAAGTAAAATTTTAAAAAATAAAAATAATTCAATACAAACCATCACAAATAACGCCAACATGTTTTGGTGGAAGTAGTTTCGTTGGAACAAGATCATCTTTTATAAATTTAACAAAAACTCGAAGAAGTTGCTGACGTGATGCTTGATCACGTGCAGCCTCATTTATTCCTTCGGGTGTTGTAGCCAATACAAGACCACGAATATCATCTTTACAAATTATTTTAGTTCAATTTGATTTTAAATAAAATTTTTCATTTTTTTTTTTTTTTTACCTTCATATTGAAATTCAAGATGAATTCCACTTGTTGGAGACATTAATTCCGGAAAGTATAGTGAAATTTTTTCGCGTAGTATTGATAAAATATTTGTAGAAGATGTTAAAACTGGAATGCCTATTCGACGATATTCACTAACACCGTCTAATTTTATAATGCACAATTTTACTTCAACCATTTTATTGTTCTTCTAAAAATAAAACAATTAGACATATACTAAATATATTTTTTTACCGATTAAAAGTTTTTCATATATTTATATAAAAAACAAATCGAATAGTCTATTTGAATTCTATATCATCGTTCATAATTACAATTACTAATTGAATGAAACATATTCTTGTATTATTAAATAATTCTTCTAATTCATAATTGATCTCATACGCAAGAAATTATTTAAAAAAAAACACAAGATCATAGAATAAAATTCATTCGAATTGAAGATTATAACAATGACGAAATTTTTTTTCTTAATATAACCTTTTTCATTGTTATTTACCAAACAATATAAAAAATATCTATCTGTATCTTATTTTTTCATAGAATAATTAGTCACTCTTATGAATAAAAACTTTTTCAAAACTGTGAATAAAGGAAACGACGTTCAGGCTTGATATTGATTAAACAATCATACTCACATGACTGTTTTTTTTTCTTTGACGGAAAAATTTTTTTACTGATTATTTACCAATAATAATGACGAAGGAAGTAAACATTCTAGAAATTCATGAGTCACACATTAATATCAATGTCCAACCAGGTTGAATGGAAGTCAGCTATCAAAGAAATAGTCTACATTAATTTTCTTTTTAATATTTATCATTTTGCATGAATTTGGAGCGACTATTTTCAGCAACGATATTAAAATATATCGCACAATAGTGACATCTGTCTTATCCTACACATCGATCCATGTAATGACCATCAGCAAAAAATCGACGGTTCATTGCTAAAACTGATCCGATTTTTTTTTGACATGAGGAGTCAAGAACATTCAATATAAGAATATTCTCGAGAATAACTTGACAAAGTCTTTTTAGTGAAGAGAATTATTATATAGGAGTTAAACGAAATGAAATTCATTTAAAAACAATCCAGAGTCAATGAAATGATACGAATCTGAATTAGCTTTTGAAAACAGTTGCATTGTGATTAGAAACGATCTTTCACAAAAACAGGAAAAAAACATCCATAATTGACGAAAAATAATAGAAAAACTTTTTTATTACAAAAGTTCCTAATGAATTCTTGATATAATCATATATTACCCTAGAGAAAGTACTGAGCTCAAGGTACCCAATATGGGTACTTCGAAAATTCTCAGTAATTATACTGATGTAGGTACTGCATGGGGTACCCATAAAAGTACGCTCACTGAACAAGTACTTGTATGGGTACCCGAATCTGTATTATTACTGAGGAAAACTCTACAGGGTACTCTATATTTGTTGCGTTCTGTGTAACGACAGTTCATTCATCGTTTTCTTTTTCACGCACGGCTTCACATAAACAACTGGGCAAAACATAACAAATTAATCTATTTTCATACTAATTTTTTCTAGATTATTTCTTGATTGTTTCTTAGTCTAGAACATGTCAATCGTGATCGTAGAAGAAGAGCGGACTATTCGGAAGTGGTCTGATGGATACCTGACCAGCTCAAGTTCGGTCAGATTCCGACATTTGACCTGCTGAGTTTTCGGAATTGAAAAAATTAAATATAATAAAACCGAAAAAAATGTAATAAATTGTTTTCAGAGAAACAAAAATGAAAAAAGTCAAAGGTCAGGTTCGATCCTGAACGTACTGAAATTTTGGCAACAGGGTACCTAGAAATACTGTACAATAGTACCTGATTGAGTATCTGATCAGTATCTTCAAGTACCCAGTTACGACACATTTTGTAGCAGGATACTGGTAACAGGGTAATTTTTCGGGTATCCTTAACTCAGTACATTCTCTAGGGTATCAAGTAACTTTGAGTATGATTATTTGCTTGCATCAAAAAGTGATAAATATTTTTGACGACCGGTTGATATTATATGAATACTTCGTTCACATAATGAAAGTTTATTTCGAAATCAATTATCAAAATTATTTAGCATTTTCATATCTAAGAATAAAAAGAAATTAACATATGTTAAAATTCTTACCATGAAAACTTATTATTTGATAATACTTTATTCTTTAATAATGTAACTTGAAAACAAAAATCGCATAAGCTGGCTTTATCGAGAAAAATATCTTGCATACGTGCGAATACGAGAACAATGATTCGAACAAGGAATGTAGGTGACTACGACATAACTCCGTTGAATTATAAATAATTTTCATTGTTTCCTGGCGGAATCAAAAATTTTTCCTGTAGTCTCATAAAGTAACTTGTCAGCTTTAGCATATCCAAGTATAATATTTCGGATATATGCCCAAGTTGAGTCGACCTATCACTGATAGAAGATATATGAATTCATAGGTAGTAAAGAACAATGTGTATTGAAAACGATTCTCATGGTCAACTATTTTGTGCTCGTAGTTGTTCGTAGAATTAACTTGATGAGTTTGATCTACTGATGGTAACAGTTTCTAATTGGAAGACGTTCGTGGGTGTTCGCGTCTTTTACATAATAGTATAATACCAAAAATACCTCTTCCTAGGATGAATAAACCAAAACAAAAATTAGATGGCGTAATCTTTTTTTTTTGTGTCTGATGTACACTTTACAAATAAAGTCATTAAAATAAATATACCGTCAATACGATGGTAGAATGTGTCATCGTTTTCTCTCTACTGTCGTTCTTTTTTCTGAGTCATTTCAGTTTTCAAACTTTCTGTTTTTGCAAAGGTAAAGTGACTACTTCAGTCAATAGACATACGAATATGAATCATCAGTTTATATGTCCAGAGTCTACTTGGTGGAGTAGGTGCATATATCGTCATATAGCTTGGTGATTTTATTAATATAGGAAGTATAGATTCAATGACTAAGGCGCTGTTTTTCTATGCCACATAAGCAAGACTCAATCATATCTTATATTTAAATATGCTTAAAAATGAACGGCGATATAAGTCATTTACTATTGACATGTTTCGGACAAATCTTCTAATGAACTATTGATGGGCACGACGATTCCTCTTTCTCAACCAATAATGCCTTTGATGGTTTTATTTGATAGCCAAGCGTCAAACCTGGTGTGCAATATTCGTACCGAAGTTGGTTATGTGCAAACGTTCACAGAACTAGATGTTTGTCTTTGTTTTATTCGATCGCATCCAGATCAATTAATATTTCTCATCTGTTCAGTACCAGTCACTGATCAAATCATTCTACAAATGATTGACTGTTCAAACGTTTTAAAAATCTTGTTACTCTATCCGTCCATTGACTCTCAAACTTTGGCTATGAGCTATTGTGACAAATTGGTCATGTTCAATGAGATAAACAATCTGCTGCAAGAGCTGTATAATGAATTCAAAAAATATGACAAGGAGCAACTTAGCACTGAATGCAACGAGCCAATAAATTCTAATATTGGATCAGATCGTTAAAACCATCATGTAAAGAAGAATCGATTACTACAGACGCGAAAAATTGTGAGACTCATAAAAAATGACAAGTGATTGGTAATAAATATATAGAGATCAGCGTAGATGTCTGATCGAATTGTGAATATTCTGTAATTGTCTATTTTGTTCGTACACTATCACCTACGATGATGTCATATGCAAGTACAAGTACTTCTACTTATCCTACCTCTGACGAAAATAATCATTTCCCTATCGAGAGCTATCGTGAGCAATGGTCACACAAGTAGGCTTTGTTCTGATCGGTACCATTTCCAATCGAACTGACGATTCGAGAAAACTCCATTACAGCACATATTGTATCACTAGACTCGCTATTGTATGTGGCATACACTTTTTTTTAATTTGTGTTAATATACTAGGAGTTGCATGGAAACCATCATTATTGATGCAGACTGTTTATTAAAGGTGTAACATATTATAAATGTCTATAACAACAATAATCAGTTTTCTTTAATGACTGGGACTAGTGACTCTATAATCTGCGATTTTTTTCCTCTTATATATTGAAATGGAAAAACGAAAATTTCAAGACGGAACTAAAACGTAACAAGAAATTGTCGATACATCATATTCCGGTAACTTTAAGCAATTGAAGAAAAGAATATCTGTTATTTTAATATTTGCTGATGTTCTAACAATTTCGAAATCGCTTAAAGCTCCATATGAAGTTCGGTAACGGATCACGATACTAACTATTGAATGCGATGCACACAAGAGGAATGATGGTATAAACTCTTTTCTCCTTTCACCTGGCTGCCATTGACAGTGACGTTAGTGAATCATCGATGACAATGCGAATGAAGAGAGCAAGCAATAGATTCCCAGAACCTGCCAACGGTAACGTATCAAAGTCAATCATCCTCATTATTCTTCACAAAGACTCTGCTCGAAACCAGTCATTAGTGTTTAATGAATCTGATTATCTGCAATAACAAGGATGTATTGATTGACAAGTGCAATCATGATCGTGGTAATAGTGACAAAAAAGAATGAAGTACTATTTCGCTGTTTCACTTAAAGTCTCTGTCAAGACCATTCAATTCAGAACTACATTTCAAAAAGAAATTGGCCATCTTTTCGAATAGTTGCTCATCGATATTTATAAATGAAATGATCTAAAAAATTCAAATTATTCGAAGCTAAATTTGACATTGAATTGAGTTTAAGTCAATACGGAATAAATTAATAGTCTTTTTTCTATGTAGTTTCAGACATTTTTTAGAATTCTTGCCTGATGATAATAATTGAGTCTGTTAGAAATTATTTTTGTTTAATCATGTTGAAATATCAACCATTTCGATTCGATTCTGACAAAGTCTCACTTTATTTCAAAAGTCAAAACTTCTCTATTAGTATCTCTTTCTTATACATAGATGAAAATAATGTACATTGATAGAGTACGTTGTATAATTTATGCAGAAATTCTGATGATAGACTACCATCTTGGTAGATATCAATCAAATATAAATTGACGAAAAATTGTTTTATGATGATGACTTTTGTAAGAAAACATCAATTCAGTTTACGTGTTTGTTTCATCGCAATAAGTCTCCAATAAGACTATATGTTTATTACCTATAGTACCTATTTAAAAAATATTCTATATAACTATAATAAACGTAACTCATTTATATCTTCGGTTTTTTCGTTAATGACAATTGATGAAGACAGAAGTTCTTTTTTTTTTTGTGCAATCGTCATTGAAGTTGGGTTGATTTTGTATTAGAGTTACCTAATTTTTTCAAATAATAAAACATATCTATCCATGCAGTTATAAATGAATTGTAATTATGATAGGGTAAACCAAATTTACTACATTCTTCTTGAACAATGTGTGCAATTTTTGGATAAAGATAAATATTCATAGAAGGAAAGAGATGATGTTCGATTTGATGATTTAGTCCACCGCTAAGAAAAGTGGCTAAGTAACTACCAGATTTCCAATTAGCTGTTGTGTACACTTGATAAATTGCCCAGTGTAATGAACGTCGATTGTCAGTGTTGATCATTGGTATTTGTAACTTTTCTTGAATGTGATTGACAATAAAGATATTTTCGAGATAATATGCACCAATTACCATAAAAATGATGAATGTAATTAATGTATATTTTCCACCAAAATATATATAAGGAATAATGACATGAATTATCAGCCACAAAACTTTAGATATTAATGTTACAATGATAATAATAAATTTAGTAGCTAAACGAATATTACCAGCTTTCGATTTGATCAAATATTCAATATCATTTATTGTCCATTTGAAAAATCCAATACTCATTAGAGTAGGAACAAGAATATGTTGATATCGACGTAGGAAAATACGAAAGCAAGATGATTTTCCTTTAATATTATCATGATTCGTTTGTTCAACATCAGAAATAAGCGGATGAAATCGAAATAATGGATCGCCTATTTCACAATCATTATCTCTGTGATATTCGTTTGGCATGATATGATGCGCTATTTGATGTTCATAACTCCATGTATAATGAGAACTGCCAATAATATCCATGAAAAGACCAACAAATCGATTCCAATATGGACTTGATGATATAGCACAATGATTACCTGAATGCATTAAAAAGCCCATTCGTGCTATAATCACACCTAAACATACAGCTGCAAAATAGCTGCATTTAAAACTTTTATAATAGATTGCTATGCAATATAATGCTAACGTCAATATAGCTTCAATCTGATATATCCATTGAAATGCATGACGGTTGCCATAATTTTTCTCAAGATACGTATCGACTCGATTGCGAAGTGTGTAAAAAAATTTCGATGAATCTAATGTTATGCCAGTATTATCAACAACGTCAGTATTTATCGTATATTTACACTCAGAATTTACATCAATAGACATTTCTCCAAGGTATTTACCATGTTTCATTAATAAGGCTTGACACCTCTTGATGCTGCTCGTACCATGATAACTCTCGAATAAACATGTCGCATCGGAGATTCCAGCAGCATATTGAATAATATTACCTCCTGGATGAAGATTAAGGAATGATGTTATATCATATACTTTGCCATACAAAACAATCCACGAAGATTTTTTGTCGCTACCATTATGTTCTTCGACTTGCTTTAAAGTAATTTTAGGCATCGTTTTGTCGTTATATGACATAGTACACAATATGGTATCGAAATGAATGGGTACACTGTAAGACGTAGAAGGTGTTATACTTTCGTTTTTTCAATACGATGTATGTCGTAAGAGAACAGAAAAAGAAAAAGTTGTGAAATGTATGTATATATTTGTAAGCAAATACAGAAAAATGAAAGACTTGGCCTATAATTAGCGATGGAATAAACATTAAACGTTCCCTTAGCATTATGATATATAATGAACATTTAATTCAAAAGAAACAAAGAACTATAAAATCTATAACTCTAGATGATATGTCCTCAATTAAATGAATAACAAAAATGAGAATAATCAATTCTCATCAACATTTTGTTTTAATTGTAAAACTTTTCACAAAATCTGAAGTCTTAAAAATGAATATATTGATAAATGGTAAATTCTTATTAAAACTTTCCACTTAAAATCTTATAGCTCGAAGGTTAAAGTATTGGATAAATTATTGTTCCATTGTATACATACTTTGGAATTCTATTATATGATTGAGTCAGATAAACATTTGTAGATAAATAATAACTATTAACGAATCTAATTTTTGTATCTTAAACCAAAAATAAAGATACTAGGATGATACTTATTATTTTTCTCTATTGTGAATTCTATTATTTGGCTCTCTTCAAACATGAATTTAACTATAGAATCGTTCAAATCACATGTATGAAAACTTATTGTTCCGTTCTAAATAAAATTGAGAACAATATTAAATAGAAAATAATTTTCTTTCTTAGACTATATTCTACCAAAATATAACATTTCATTTGATATCGATTCGTTAATCTGCCTATAATCCTTAATCTCTCTTTGTATAATATATGAAATATATTGTTTTGCTATATTCCGAGATATATCAACTCATCCTTCTAGCCAGAATGAAATTTTTGACAAACATCATCATTGTTAATATTTCTTTTTGTCGAGAAAGAAGGACACCTGCTGGTTTCTCCATTTAGCTATTTTTCAAATATTATTAGTTTTTTTTTTTAGTTATGAACAGACGAAAGACAAAGAAAAGAAAAAGAGAGCATATATGCCGAATATTATCATGTTAACCTCGATTTTTTCATTGTATCTTGATTTTTGCATTGAAATAATAGAAAAAAAAAAACTCAATCAAGGTCACCTTCAATTTAGTTTATCTCAAAAATATATCATAATTAATTACAACGATGATAGATAGTTAATGTACACAATAAAATAAACAATTGATCTATTGCTTTCGAACTAAATTTATTTCTACAAAAATATTCTACATAGTGATCAATTAAATGATCATTGAAAATAATATTGACTGAATGTAGCACTCCTACATATTCAATTGATACAAAGAAGAAAAAAAAATGCCGAGAAAATAAAATTTTCAGAAGTAAAAACATAAAAAAGAAAATGTAAAACTCGAACATACGTCGAAAAGTAAGCAGGTAATCTTTTAGTCAAATTCTTTTTAGTAAATATTATCACCTTCACTCTTACTATTATGTTGTATGCCATATTACATTTTATGGATTAGAATTTAGACGTTTTTTTTTTTATCAAAGATTTATGGTTTTTGACATTTAGTAACTTTATCGAATCAAAATCAACCAACATAAAAAAAAAATAAAGAATATCTCGAGAGATTAGAAAATAGTATATAAATCTAATTCATCAGTAAAACAATAGAAAAAGAATAAATAGCAACCAATTAATATTAACAATTAGTAATTCTTTGTCTTTATTATTTCAAATAAAACTAAATTATTGTTCACTTTAAACAGGACTTTATATTATGAAAAGAAAGACTTGAAATATAGCAAACTTGTTAAATGTCAAAACATAAAACGTCCAAAATTATAAATCCTTGGTAAAAAGAAAAAAAAAACTTTTCCTAAATTTTGATCAATACAATGTAATATGACACACACGCACGTATCACATCCATACTTTGAATGTTATGAAGCAATAGTTCAAGTGTTCTTTTTTTTCGATTTTTACAAAGTCTATCAAAGAAAAAACTTAAAGCTTTTTCCTCAAGCAGAATAAAATTATGTAAACCTACAAAAACCATTGATTTATAAATTATTTTAAATTCAAATAGAAATCATTGACCTCAATCAAAATTACTTTGAATTGTCTCTAATAATTGGGAATTATCAACACCATTAAACAGTCACACAACTTATTGTACCACAAATAATACGCAGTATTATTTTATTTGAATAAAATATTTATCTTGATTTTTTTGAAGAAATCAAGTTCAAATTAAAGAAAAAAACCTATGAAAATTGCTTAACTCGTCAAAACTAGATGGTATTTGAGTTTCAATTGACGGAAAAATGTGATGAAAAACTTCAAATGTCGATGACTGAATAATTGATATCTTGTAAAATAGAAATTTACTCGTTTTTAAAAGAAAGAAAAAACTAGGTAATGACGATATAAATCACTATGACATCTTCATCAATGCATATGAATATGCTTCTAAGAAATATTTGTCTTTAATTATGGTTCTAAATTTTTATTTTCAAGAACGATTCAACATACAATAGAAAGTTCTGTTGTGTATGTTGATTTAATTTATTTTAACCAGTTTTCTTTACCTATGAATATATTCAGAGATGTTCAATTTCGATAATTTAAACAAGTAAAAAGTAGATATAATGATATTGAATAGTTAGAAAAACTCGATCAACACATATAAATATATTAGTGATGAACAATATCGATTGATCGTTAGATTATCTCTGTTATTCACTATCTTATTCCCAGCTGTTATATACAAAATCACTAGTTCAAAGAATTGAGCGGCTAATTTTTCTTTATATATTCATTTTAATTATCTCAAAAGATGAAAAACAAAAAATGAAAGATTGTTTAAAATGATTGAAAAACAAATATCATCGATTCATTCTGATTATCATCATAGACAATCGATGATATTTGAGAAAATTCGATTTTAAAATAATTTATTCATTTTGAAAAAAAAAAACTTTCACAATAAAATATATTGTTTCAACTTGCAATAGTCTACATAAGTATTGTATTTGATGTCGTATTAATATCAGTGTTTTATTATTCGTATGTATTGTATAGTCTTAGTCAATTATTATTTATTTTATATAATTAATATACTTGAATATTTTAATTTTTTCCTATGAAAGAATCTCAAGAGAACAATATTCTAATAAATAATCACATTTTGAACTAATATGACATAATCAAAATATTTTAAAAATAATTCTTTATCTAAAACTTATTAAATAAATAGATTCGTTCGCCATGAATAAAATTTGAGATAGAATGATAAAATATCGATCTTATAATAATATTATTATTCTCTAAGGTATAATAAAATTGATCATACATAGAAAGCATTTCTTTCGTGTAAATTGATGATTACAATCATTGTTCTATTCGTTCGTTCATTCATTCATTCGTCTAACGGCATGTGTTCAAATTAAAAGTGTAAAAATAGAAGATAGAAGCTACCTGCTGTGCATCAATATATATAAAAAAAAAAACATGAAAAACATATGTTTATTGAGAAATATATTTCGTTGTCTCTGTAAACAGATTGTTCAAATATCAATTATTGAAAAAAAAAGGAATATAAAACAATGAATTATTTATCTTTATTAAAAATTGAAATACTTGAATGTCAAGAGTATCTTTATATAAATATCATGACGCCAATAAGTTGACTCTTCATATATACTTTTATTGTTGTTTTTCAATATAAAACGAAACGATATTTTGAAAAGAAATAAATTAACTGAATTTGAATTTTTATTGAAGTTATCATAATACAAAACAAACGTTTCTTAGCTGCTCCTTCACAATCGATCAAAGACAAAAAAACAAAACAAATGATGAATACATGCTTAGACGAAAAGAAATCGCTAAAAACATATTTACTTAAAAGATGTTCTTTTTCTTTTTAACATACGATCAATGACATTAGTTTTATATGTCAATATTTACAATAACATCTCACATTTATAGAATATAAACGCTTAGCTAACATATAGATATTTATATTTATTTCGACATTAATTTTCTACACGATAGAAAATATTAGATTTCCATTTTTGTTTTTTTTTGCTTATGAAATCATTGATAAATCCTTATTCTTTATTATTAAAATCTATATATATATTTATTAAATTAGAAAAAAAAATTAAAAATTTCAATAATCAAATATTGAAGATATCGAATCCATGTATGTCATAGAGATTGTCATCTATTATATGTTATTGAACTATTGAATTATATCTAGAGCATGAAATAATATCTCAAAATTTGCTATTCGATTCTACTTTAATTTCAATATTTATTTTCATATTCATTCAACAAACTAATTCTTAATTCGTTTAATACTTCATCAAATACTTTGATATTGTGTGAAAATATTATTTACTTGATTTTACTGTCCATATGTCTTGTTTTCACATCAAGAAAAATCTTTTCTGCTTTAGTTTTAATCTCATCTTCAATCGAACAAATCTATGAACAATTTTTCATCTTGTATTAATGCTCTATTTTCAATCAATGAAGTTTTCGAATAAAAACTGGTTTTAAGAGAAAAAAAAGAAATTTTTTTATTTGACGTGAGAAGAATATTTTCATCTCTCTCCTATTGTTTTTCTTTTTGCACGTCGGTCGCGAACGGTCAGTCAATTTTCTTCTAGAATGAATATCCTTGGTAAAGAAGAATAAAACAAAGAGAGAAAGGTGACCCGGCCAAGGGTCATTTATTCATCTCAACCAATAAATGACAATGACCTTCGAATGAACCAATGATTATCCCGTTTCTTTCATTAGTCTTATATAAATTGATGTGTATCTCAGTGAAATAGTTACACAATTCAGTTTGAATCGATAGAAAGTAAGTAAGGAAGTAGATGAATTTCTTATACGGAAGTCACTGTTCGTCTTGCCTCGCTTGATCGAAATAAAAATATAGCGAAGCTTGTCGATCAGTTCCCTCCGATGAGATATTATTATTTTATATTATTCAATTTACAAACAATTTGCAAATATGAAATTTGCGAATACACTGTTCACACACCTCGCGCCGTGATTCGATTTAAAAAAAATTCCGCTGGGTTGTGCAAACAGTCTAATTGCTTATTTCAAAATATCTACGATTATGAATTTTTTATTAAGACACAGAAAAAAACTGTTCATCTAGCCTCGCCTTTGAATTTTATTTTTAATCAAGGCGGGAGCAGATCGTGACAGTCATTAAATGTGTTTTTAATCGACGACTATTTCTTGTTTATTCAAAATGAAAAAAAAAAAATGTTTTTTATTTTTAAACTTGTGCCATACGAATATAACCTTTTCCACTAGGAAGATCTTTTCGAACTTCAACACCTTGTGGAAAATTTTTAGCAACATCTTCATCTTTAACATTAGGTGGAACCATTACTTTTTCGCCAACCTTAAATACAACAAAAACGAAGTGAAAAAAATAAAACAATGATCAAATCTACCTTCCAGTCGACTGGTGTTGCAATAGGTAATCGAGCTGAAAGTTGAAGTGAATCAAGTAAACGAAGAATTTCACTAAGTAAAATTATTTTCAATAAAAGAAAGGAAAAAAAAAAGAAAACAAACTCAAAATTTCTTCCAGTTGTTGCTGGATAGAGTAAACTTGCTTTTACTTTCTTATCAGGACCAATAAAAAAAACCTATTGAATATTTTAATCAATAGAAATATTAAAATTTATCAAATAATATGAAAACATACAGCACGAGCAGTAAGTGGTAAACCTTTGCTATCGAATTCGGCTGGATCAATCATACCAAGTTGTTTTGCTAATTTTCTATCATTATCATCAATAATTGGAAATGGAAATTCACATGAAGATTGTTCTTTTTTATCATAGGCTAGAAGATCCTTAAAACTAAAGATAAACAAAACGTCTATATATCGATAGAAACAACATACTTTTATCCATCCGTGATGATTTTCGAGTCCATCACATGATAAACCAATTAATTTAGTATTTCGTTTAGCAAATTCTGGTGATAATTTAGCAGCACGTGATAATTCAGTTGTACAAACAGGTGTATAATCAGCTGGATGAGAAAATAAAATTCCCCATCTAAAATAACATATTCGAATTGAAAAAAACATTTTCTTTTTAAGAACACAAAGGATACTGACTTGTCACCAAGCCAATTATGCAATTGAATATCACCAATTGTTGTTTTTAATGTAAAATTTGGAAATTCATCTCCAAGTTTCAATGACATTATTTTAAAGATGACGAAAAAGGTTTCGTTCGTATCTAGAAAAATGTCGATATGAATAAAGCAAAAAAGGAACCTATTATTTGCAGTAGACGAAGGAAAAGAAAACGATGTCATTTATTTGTGCATCAACTAAAGTGTTCGAAAGAACAAAAAAATATGTAAGTAACCAAGGTAAAACATTATCTTTCACAATCACACAGTTTATTTTTATTATCAAGTGTGTATCGAGGGTTTCTTTCATCTGCTAGACATTTGCCCTTTTGAAAAAATGTCATTTGATATATTTATCTCGGAATTACATTTATATGTAATATAATCTTAATAATTTCAGTTTTAAAATAAAGAAACTACTTGAAAAATAGAGAATGATACCGTCCTATTAAATCGTAAATCTACTCACCTCTTCTATCTTACTTTTCATAAAGAACTCAATTGTCTTATAGGATCTATCAACTTCGGACAGTATAATTCTCGGAAATTTTTACTATTATACACTCAATATAAAAAGTAAAAGAATAAATTGATGTAAGTTTTCATGCTCTCAAAAATTGACATAATGATTATGTTTATAAATTGATCGATTTAGAATGAAACAGGTGTGATATTTCACCTGTGTCATCTTACATAAATTAATCAAAAAAAAAACGCATGATCATTAAGACAATTTGTAGAGCATAGAAAACTGTATCTATATTAACTTTCAAATTGCATTTATATTTAAAAAAATTTCGTTTTTATTCGACATGTCCAACCCTAATAGACTCTATAAGACTTTAATCCTAGGATATTGTTTTTCTTTTGCCTTCAACAAAAGAAAAAAATATATAAATAGAAATGTACAGGATAGAATGGTCTACATTTCTATTTTTTATTGAGAGTCATATATAAGAGCGTGACAGATTTACGATCTGATCTGCCAATGTCTTTTCATTGATTTGATAGGTAAGCATCCAGAAAATGATAAATAGAAATTTGATAGATGAGCTACAAGAAAATTTTGTATTGAAATGAGTGAATAACTTTTAAAAAAGGTTATAGTTGTGTTGTTTTTAGATATAAAATACTTAAATAAAATCAGTTAATCTTTATGACATTTCGATAGAGTTGTAAACCCAAAACATAAAATGACATATAATTGTTAATCAATGTTGAAAATTTCAATAAACAATATGTTATAGTTTTAACTTGTCAGGCAAATTAAAACGTGTCGATTTATAATATCTAAAAGAAACAAAAATAATTTAAATATATTTTTGAATAACAATAGATGTATCATGAATAATTGTTAAAAAATCTTTATAAAGAATATTTTTCTCTTGAATACAATAATTTGTTGTCCATTGTTGAAAATCTTTTTCAATATTTTGTTTAACTATAATTAAAAATTGTTTTATATTATCATTAAATTTATATTTATTTTTGATAGATAGATCATCATATGGTGACCAATTATATTGATTAGAATATAATTCAATTGTTTTAATAATTGTCCATGATATATCATTATTACCTGAATAAAATTCTAATGAATTCCAATAATTAAATGATTTAATTATTTGAATTTGTTCATTTGAAAGTAATTGTTCTAATTCATATTCAATATTTAATTGATTATAAGGATTAATTAATAAAACAAAACCATATTCAATAAATAAATCAATATTTGAATGAGGATTGTAAAGAAATGTTATTTGTTCATTATAATTTATTGATTTTATTGTATGAATTTCATAGGAACGAGTTAAAGAATTAAATTTTGATATTGTATTTGGTTCAATTGAATGATTAACAAAGTCTGAGAAGTAAAAAAACAAAATTAAATCATTTTTCTTTTATTTGTTATTTATTAAATATCTTCAAACCTAAATATGGTATAAGACAAAGATTATCATCTTGATCTTTTGATGAAATTTCCATATCAAAATGAACACATCGTGTATTTATTGTATAATAAGCCCATTGAAAATGATCATTTGTATAATTTAGAAATTTATTTCGTGATTGATTATATTTATTTAAATGTTTTTTCATTTTATCTATTAATTGTCGAGGATATTTATCATTTGAATATAAACACCATTTTGGTATAGATTTAATTGATCGAAGAAATTCAATATATGGATTTGTTTTTTCTTCTAATAAATAAATAATTAAATGTTCAAAACCTGTTAAATTATTATTTTTAAATGATGGTTTTATAAATAGATGTTCAGGTATTGAAAGAATAAGAGAATCTTTTTCAATTAATGATTGACAACAATAAAGACCAAAACCAGTTTCATTTGAATAAGAAACATTTACATTTTCTATATTGACACCAGTTGAATTAAACCATGAGAGAAATCGTTCAATATTCATATTATATCTATAAACAATTATATATAAGTGAAAATAATTATGATTATATTTCAAAGATAATAAATGATTATGTTTTATTTCGAATTACAATCAAAATATTTCTCTAAGATTAAGATTTACATTTAATATTTCATTGAAAATGAATTTAATTCATGCTGTCTAATCAATAACGAAACAAAATAAATCAAATAAAACTCTCAAAATCTCTTTATTGACTGTACTATACTCATTTATTGTTTCATAACTTCTACCGTCAACGTCGTCTTAGTATGATATTATTCACTAAATTTCGCTGATTAGAACAGGAAGATATTTTCTAGAATAGTATTCTCCACAAAGGGTTAAGTTTACTTCTATATTTTTAAAATGCATTTTTGAAAGTGTTTTCTTAATGAATGTCGATTTGTGTGTCGACGCATAGATGAAATTTCGTTTGTTGTATTATCTCATTTTCTAGAGAATTGTGAAGTACGTCAAAAATAATTTTAAGCCGTGATTGATCTGTAAACTAAAGACTTCATCACAACTATGTATATGTTAAATTTGTTCGAAAATAGTGAAAAACTCTAGATTTTTACGCTCGAAATTTTACATGAATAAGCGAATGATTTAGAGTTTTATTCGAATATAATTACAATGACTTAAACATGAAATATTAAATTATATTTGCTTACTCTCACAAACATATACCAGTCTCATAAATAAAAGTTTTTCATATATTTTTCTCACAATGGTTAACGTATAGATTCTCAAGAAAATCTTTTAATAGTTTCACAGACTATTCTTTATCTAAAAACGTTTTTTTTTTGTATATGAACTATGAGATATTCTTATATGAAATCTACATAGTTAATATATTCCCAATAGTTGAAAATGAATATTTTCATTAACAGAAAAGAAAAAAAAAAGATGAAAGTTTAGCTTAAACTTTTGAGATAAAACAATAGAAGAATAATGAAAACACAAAAAGAAGAAGAAAAAAAAACGATAATAAATATGAAATTAATTTCTTATTTAATTGAATGAGTAGGTGATGATGCCGGTTTTTTCGTTGATTTTTTCGTTATTTTATTCATTTGATATTCAATATTTGTCCAAAGAAGATTTTTTAAATTTTGTAAAATAAGTGATTGTCGAATTTGTAATGATATTAAATCAATATGATTATTAGCAAATATATTTTGATCATTAATTAATTGTTGACATTGTTGAATAAGTGAATTAAAATCTTCAATAAATGTTGAATTAGCATCAGGTTTAATCAATGATGATATTAATGCACATAAGTCATTTAAAGAACCTTTATTAAATTGTTTCATTTGACAACTATTTGTTGATATATTACATGATGCATAACAATAAGAATCATATAAACAATCTCGATTGTCTTTACAACGATTTGGAAGACGAGATAATATTGATCTTGATGATATTAAATGATTTAATTTTAACATCTAAATTAAAAATTTGATCATTTATATAAAACAATTAGAATATTTTTGAAATTTTTCGTTAGTTTAATGATTATTTAATATTGGACAAAAAAAAAAAACAAAAGGATTTCCTATTCAGTTTAGTATACAGATTCATTGGATTTTATTTTTTAAATGTTACTAATTATATTAAAAACGATTGAATTTTTATATAAGAGAATAAAAATGAATAAATGGTTAAATTTATTTAGTGACGATTAAATCAATTATGTCAAGTTAAACATCAAACTGTCTGTACAATGTTTTAAGTAATTCTACTGATTTTATAGAAAATTAGCAAAATGTATCATTGCAAAGATATTCTATAGTTGTTAAATATTCAATATTTAAGGAACGTTCGATTGATTATTATTATTATTACAAAAATCAAAAGCGTTCGAATATATTGCTTAATCGATTGTTTTCAGTTGAATTTTCTAAGAACCTACCATGTTTGATGATATTTATGAAATTCTATTCTTATCTGACATCATTAAGAGACTATTCAAAGATTTTCTATCGTTTCGTCTGAATACAACAATAAAGTGACCGAAAACAATCTATATCAGTTTGAATTATTGTTATCTATATATTATTCAAACTAAAAATAATTGTTCTTTCTGTCAGTCAGACGATTTTCTTCAAAGTTCTTATTTAGAGAAAGATGAAAGCTTCGTCGCGCCTAAAATGTCCAAGTTTTTGCTCAAATTCTTAATGTAAAAATAAGCAGACAATCTTTTTAAGAGATGAATAGGATTGAGATAGGTCCCAACGAAGAGAGGACCAAGTGACAACTGGTCTATTATAGGAAAAGTTGGGCGATGATGAGTTTCTTTATTCGCTCTGCTCCTCCTGTTGTAACTTCTTTTTTTTGCCGAATCTTTAGTTCCTTCAAACCTTAAAATCTTGATTTTGTTTTGGGATAAAAAGAAAAAAGGTAACGAGCCTCAATGACAAATTAATATTGCATATTATTAACTGTTGAATACAAAAATGTCGTTTGTTATATTAATATAAAATCAGTTGAAAAAAAAAAGTTAGATTAAGATTATCAAACGATTAGTAATTTCTATTTAAAATAATGAAGAATATACTAACCAAATGAATATCTTAATATATAGAAAAAACAAAAGAAAATCTGTGTGATAAACGATTTTAAATAATTGGAAAAATAATAATTAATTTAATTTGTTTTGTTTTGTTAAGATAATAAATAAAACTTACTTTAGCTTCATAATCTTTATCATAACCAAATGCTTTAATTAATGGTTGACATAAATATAAATGTTGATCAGTATCTTGATAATGCCATGTATCACTAAAAAATTCAATTATTCCAATAGCTAATCGTGTTCGTTGAAACCAATTAGGTCGTTCAGATGATAAAAATAATTCTAAAATATTTATTTAATTAATAAAATAACAAAAAAAAAACTTAAAAATAAAAAATAAAAACCTTGTTTATTATCAAAAGGTAAATGTGGATAAATAACTTTTTCAATAGCATATATATGTCCACATGTTCCACGAATTTTTGGTATATAAATTTTATCTGATAATAATATTGTATAAAGAAATTCATCTATTTGTACAAGTGACCAAAGACTACGTGCTTCAGTTAAACTTATCTAATTAACAAAAACAAAAAAATGTAAATTTCTTTTTAAAATACAAAAATAAATTTTTTTTTGTTTACTTTATTATCTTTATTAAAATCAGCAAATTTAATTAAATCTTCAATTAAATTATCTGGATTATCCAATTTGATTGTTTTCTATATAATTGAAAAATATTTTAATTTAAATAAATAAAATAAATTCTAATTAATACTTGAATATGTCGTTCAAGTGCAATATAAAGTGTTTCAAGTGTTGATTCATCTTCAGGAAAATTAAAATGTTGTTTAAGATCACCTGTTGGATTTGATTTACTTAATGGATGTTTTAAATAACAACGAATAACTTGATTTCCTTCATCATCATCAAATAACTATTTTTTAAAAAGATTTTTAAATACAAAATTTTTTTTTTGCTTAAATATATTAAAATCTTACTCTTGATTCAAACTGTTTATGTTCACCTAAACAATTTTGTAATTGAACACTTTTTGTTGTACATAAATCAGGACATAATTGACCACCGATGAAACCTTCTGAATAAGCTTTGCACTTAAAAAAAATGTTAGAATAAAATTACTTTTTTTTTTATAAGAAAAAATTCAAATAAACTAACCACAAAATCTGTACATTCTTTATTAAAACAAGTTGGATCAATATATGAATAATATGAATAAAGTATAGAGAAAATAAATAATAGAATAGCAAAAATCACAAAATAAATAAATCGATTACAATAATTATTCTAAAAATATTTTTTTTATTAAAAATTAATTTAAAAGAAAAGAAAATAGGAAACTTACTTCAGAATAATTATTTATTTTAGTTGATGAATAATTTAATGAAGAAACAGTTTGATGATAATCATCATCTTTTTTTGATGATATATATTCACGTAATGGATATGATACTTTAAGAAAAAAAATACTTTTCTTTTTTTCTTTTTTTATATTTATATATATTTAATTAACTTACTCATTATGGAAGATATTCAATTTACAATATTACATCTACAAAACAAACAAAAAATTATTTATTTTAGTTTTAAAATAAAGCACAAAAGTGGACGGAAGATATTCTCGTATAAATATATATATAAATATGTAAATGAGATTAGTTATAAAAAACAAAAACACACATGATTGTTAAAAGCATGGAATGTTTATTATTATTATTAATGAGATTAGGAAGAATTGATTTATCGACGATTACTTCCACCACCACCACCTGTTCGTCGCTGTGGACTTATTTCATTATCATCATGCAACCATGTCTAGAAATTTTGTTTTTTTTTTTAATATTTCTCTCTTCAAATAAAATACATACATGAAGCTCTTCATTAGTAACTTGTAAATTATTGACTCTTCGTTCCATAGTTGCCATCCATTCTCGATACATTTGTTCCCAAGTAGCAACCTTTATTTAATTATTTAGAAAATAAATAAATAAACAAAACTAAATTTACTTGTTTTTTTGCTTCTTCTTCTCGATTACATAAATCAGCCATTTTTTCTGCATGTTCTTGTTTCATAGCATCAAATGCTTTCTATCAAAACAAATACATTTATTCAATATACCAAAAAAATAAATTAAAGAACAAACTTGATAATCTTGATTTTCAACACGTAATGCTTCACATACACTTTTTATTTCAATTAAATCCGATTGTGCCATGTCTAATGCTCGCTCAAATTCCTATAAAAAAGAAATTCATATATAAGTATGAATGTTCATTATTAAGAAAAAAACCTCTTTGGCATTTCTCTCTTCTTGTGTATGTTGTTTTTCAAGTTTGAGTTGTTCGTTTAATTGTTGATTATTTTGTTTTTCAATATCTAATAATTTTTTAAAATCGGAACATTTTGTACATGGACCAGAATTAGTTGATGATGATTGTTGTTGTTTGCTATTTTCTTTTTGTTCAATTAATCGTTTTAATTGTGCACTTGATTTTCTTTCATTATCCAACATTTTTTCTAGTTCTTCACATTTTTCACATGATTTTGTCTTTTCAGGACGATTTAATCTATAAGTTAACTTATTTATTATAATAAATGATAGAAATTTAAAATAGAAAACGAACCCAGGAATACTTGTATTAACATATTCTTTTTCTAGTTTAACTACAGTTGTAGCTTTAGCACGACGTAATTCATCCAATTTTATTTTATAATCAGCAACTTGACGTTCAAGCTTAATAGAAAACAAAAAAAATACTAAGTTAAAATAAATTTAAAATATTAAAAATTTTTTTTTTTTACTTCGGCGACTTTATTTTTGAGAGTAGGAACATCTTCTTTAATCCTTCCAGTTGCTGTATTAGAGCTACTAATTGAACTCGTAACTCCTTGAGATTTTGCTGTTGCCATTAGGTACAATATTTAAAGATTTATTTATTGACATAAATTTCAAGAGCTTTTCAATTATTTCTTTTCTCGTTTCGAGTGGGCATCGATACAAACCAACAATATCGATTCGATAGAGGTCGATCATTTCTGTACTCAATTCAGTATTTTCTTTAAGTCAAATATCTAGATTATAAAAACGTTAAAAACTCGACGAATTTTATCCATAGTTTTTTTTTTATAAAATCAGTTAAATATTTGTCTTATTATTTGCTCAAATAGAAATAGATATTTTATCCAAAATGACTGATTTAATGTTTAACCTAGAATTATTTCAACAATCGTTTCTATTAATTGAACAAAACTACTCTTATGACAAAATTCTAAATTGTCAAATTCAAAGACTAGAATCATCGAAATTAGTTTGTAAATTAGTATTTTTCTAATATACGTGTTTATTTTTTCTCTTCTCTGAATAAATAATATATATAAATTTTTTGATTACATATTTAAATATTTTGAAGTAACTAACAAACTAAGTTCGCATAGTGAAACTCTCTATAACGAAAATATAATGTCCGCGGTAGTATAGTGGTTAGTATCCCCGCCTGTCACGCGGGAAACCGGGGTTCGATTCCCCGCCGCGGAGTAACTTTTTTTTTTTGTTTATAGTATTACTATTATTTGAACAACGTAAAATTTATAAAGAAAGAAAAGAATTTTTCGCATTACTAATCAACCATCAAGTCTTTATTGATACGTAGATAGATCTATGTGAATCAAGTCAGACTTGGCAACAAGTAAAATTATAAAAATAAATAACATATATTGTTTTTTTTCTAATTGTCAATTACAACCTAATGGTTCATGGTACTTTCGATCATGCGTCGTATTCTTCTCTTAGTAGCTGTCTGCTGGATCGGTATGTTCATGCAAATAGATGTAACGAAAGCTACTACAAGCGTATGTTAACGAAACTTTCTACGGTGCGTTTTTGAGGTTATTGATAATAATCGTTTCTTAGATCTATATTAAATTTAAATTGGTTGATCATATTAACTAGAAAGAATATACCATGTTTTACCATCAGAAAAATTTTGATGAAGAAGTGAAAAAAAAATAAATCAAATTTTCGGTCATTTCTCACATTAGTTTGCCCGTTGTTATAAGATTTTCATACATTTTTGTAAAAGTTTATATAATTTGACGATTTGATATTGATTAATTTAGCAAATATATCGATTGTTTATAATATTTTATTTGATATATATATATATTTAAAAAAAATAAAGGTAAACAATATTTACATAATTGAATACATTTTCGGTTAATCACACAATAAATAACACATAATACAGCAGAATCTTTTTCGATGGAACTTAAGAATAGCAGCAGAGAAGAATAAGAAAGAAAAAAAAGTTACTCCGCGGCGGGGAATCGAACCCCGGTTTCCCGCGTGACAGGCGGGGATACTAACCACTATACTACCGCGGACAGAAAATAATGTTCTAAATCAATATATTAAATTTGATTCATATTTCAAGTCTTCATGTATGTAATTTTTTTTCATTTTCATCTAAATTTTTAATCAATAAGAATAATTAATGTGCAATCGTGATCGATAGTTGTAAATATTGAAGAACATCATATTTTATCAAAATAACAAGCAAATCAAATATGTAGTTTAAAAAAAAAGTATTATTCATTAGAAAAACATTTTTAATAATTTTTTTTTTAACTGAAAACAATAAATGAAGTATCTATAGCCATTATTGTTGACAGGTTTGCTTGTTTTTGCCAAAGTAGATAGTATATACTTATGGAAAATAAAATTATTCTTCGTGTTAATATATGTATTTAGCCAAGTTTTTGAAATTGTTTGTTACGAATCAGTTCAAAATGATATTATAGCAATGTATCTTCAATCGCCTCACATAGCACCATTTTATATATTTGATATTTGATGCATTTTATTATGTTTTCTAGAAATAAAATTTTCTGAATATAATATGTGGAAACAAATCAAAATTCACTGATAAATAGATGATCTATCTTTAGGTTGGTGATATGATTATGAAATTTTGGTAGTTTTCAATCACTTACCATTAATAATTATCTAAGATATTAATATACAAACTGAATAATTTTATAGCATTCCATCAAAACTATAAAAATTGTTGCCAGTTTACAAGTACATTGTTGAAAGTAATATATCTGTTATCTTAAATTAATTAATGATATTGTTGAGAATATAAATCAGTTCATTTATACAGGTCTTAGCAACCGCGCACAGAAGGCTTCAGACTTTATACAATATTATATGCATTCAAAAATATTTGAAAAAAGACTGTTTTTCAGTTTAGAAATAACGCATTAGGATAACAACTTGGAAGGATATATATGAGATCCACAGTTCAGCTTCAAAGGAGCTGCACTAATAAACCTTTTTTAATACATTATTAGGTTTTTAATACAAAAGACTATGTAATAATTCACTGTTCATAATGAATTCTTTGGAAGTTGATATTTGTTAGATGCACAATATAATTCTAGTTTAATTTGTATATGAAGCTGATATATTCAATTTTTCAATAAGAGAATCGAAATATTTGGAAGAAAGAAAATAAGAATACAATAGACGTCTGTGCAAGGAGGTAAGTGCTGAGGTATTGAAAAGATGTTGAGCTGCTCACACATATAGTTCAAAGGTGAAAGACAATGGGGGAACAGTGGATTTTAAGTCACAAAGTACAAAATTATTTCAAAGTACTTTGAAGTACACTACACACTTGTTCGAAGTATTAGAAAGTACTTCATATTACCACAAAGTATGTCAAAGTGTTCTTCGAGACTCTAGAAAGGTATAGAAAACTATATTATTATATTAAAGAAACATGAGTGCCTGCCTTTTTTACTCACGAAATCAGAAAAATCACTAACGAAACACGCAAGGAGAGGAAAAAATTTATTGATAACTATCGACTGTTAGTTGTTTGATACACGACGGACGATGACTTCAATATTCGATTATGTTTTTGATAGCAGACCCATGACTTGTGAAGATACTTGATATTTTCATTTAATTTGAAATATGTCCTAATTCCATGATTTCAGAACTCTTGAGGAGCTGCTGAACTCTTGGAGCTTGACCACCGCTACGAATCAGGCTTGTTAATTAGAGGGACGTGAAGGTTATCCCCTTCCAAAATTTTCTGTTTGTCTGCAAACTTGATTTGAAAATAGTTGCTGATCTTACATGACTTACCGAACATCTACAGATTGCAAAAGTTGAAGTCGAATGATGTACTAGTCTGTAATCAATATCTTCTATCAACAATATTCGATAAATGTTCAAAATTGAAGCAAAACTCTGAAGAAAGAGAAAAAATATAGTAAATTCAAAAACTCGAAACAGTTGTATAACGCGTCACTAATTTTGAAAGAAGAAAAATATGTGATTATTTTCTATTTAATGAATGATTGATTTATTTGCTATGGTTGCTTCACTACTCAATTGTTTTCCTTTTTTTTAAATAAATACCGTTAAAATATTCACATATAAACTTCTCTACGTACAAATGTTTTATTTCTAGTGAACTGATTCAACTCAACGACAGACTAAATACCATTGGAGTTAGTCGTGAAGAAAAGTCTCATTTTTCTTACACAATGACTCATTGCATTCTTTTAAATTTCATTTTTTTTTTTGATTATTTTTCACCATTAGTATAAATACATCTTTAAAGAAATTTCATCATCATAGAAATATTATTGCTACAAACTTTCATTGAGTAATAAGATTTATTTGAATTTGAATTTGAAAATGGGAAATATTCACAACATTGCAGTTAGAAAATGACTTTTATTTAAAGAATCTTTTGAAATTTTTTTTGAAGCCCATAAACAAATTTAATGAAAAATATCGCAGAAATTTATTGAACAGTTTTCTTATAAAAAAAAACGAAGATCTTATATACATATTAAAGTAAAGTATTTCTTCTGATGGATGTCCATCAACAGTAATTATATTGGAAGAAATATCAAGATTTGACTAGCAAGCAATAGACATAGGAGTTGAACGTATTCGTTTTGATGATAGATCGTATTCAAAGATTTTGTTAAAGACATTAGAGATAAAAATAGATTATTAAATAATAAAGATAGATCAGTATTAGTTACTATATTTAAACTAGACAATATAATTAATTGGTTTCAAAGAGATCCATCTTTGAAAACCTAAAAAAAATTTTGCTTAAATAAAAAAAAAGAAGATAAGAACTAACCTTAATAAATCCATCGATTAATTTTATTAGTTCATCGAAGAATTGTTGTTGAAAATCCTTTTTCTAGTTTTAAATAAAAACAGAATAATTATATACGAAACGAATAATCGTTTATTTCGGGATATCTCATCAATTAGATCGAACCGCCTTCAATGAATATTACTCTGGCTATTGTCCGTCGTCATTTAGTGAATAATAAACATCCTCACATATTGTATTTTTCTTATTAGCTTCTAGACAATACTGATTTTTACAATGAGTAACTCAAAAGAGCCATTGACATTGTACCTTTCGGCTGTACAATAAAATCGGTACAATGATGTAGTTAAGGTTTGTTCGTATGCTTTATTTGAAACGTGTTAACATTAGAAAAAATTTGTAGATTCTTACCAACGTTATTAATAAAACGAAAGATAAAGATGATTTATTAGTATGTCTCCAAAGTCGTATTGAAGCGGCATATCGTGCTGGAAATTATAACCGTAAGAAAAATGTTAAACATGTCTAAAACATATACCAATATAATTCAATTTTTCTTTAGAAATCGTGAAGGATTTTAAAGAACTACAAAATCTGGGATTTAATTTTGACGAAAATAAACAATTAATCCTTATTCTATTGTAAGTCAATAAATACTGTCATTTATTTGTAATTGTTTTTTCTTTCTAGTGAAGCAAAGTATCGGGTTCAATCTGAAAAAAAACCATTGAAGAATTAAAGGAAACAGCTACAAAATGTAAGTATAAGTTAATGAAAAGTCTCACTGAATTATTTGTACTTTTTTTCAGTGAGTATCGATTTAATGCTAACTTGGGCAAATAGATTGGAAGTATTCATCTCGGATACATTATTTGAAAAGTGTTAAAGATTTAACATCTCTAATATGAATATTAAAAATGTTTTTCTATTTTAGAGATGATAATAGTTCATCGAAACAATCGTCGACGAAAAGAAAAAAGTAGTTTTTTGTATGTGTTGACATTAAAAACTTGTGTTTGTTACCAAGTTTTTTATAACATTAGTTTTGTACTGAAGTAAAAAATTTGTTGATGATGATTCAGATTATTTATGTAAAAATAAAATAATGTATATAAAATACAAACTTTTCAACAAAGACAATAATTTGAAGCGAATAGACCATTTTTTATTGAGTATTTACAAGTATCTTATGCAAAAAAATTAAATATGATAATTATTTTATTAGGAAAAGAACAAACATTATTCGATAGTTTGTAAATTAGTATAACGTTCTTTGATAAATATAATTTAATCAATTGAAACATATATGAACTATCATAGACATTTTGTATGAGCATGATCAAGGCTAACAAGCAATATTTTATTTGAACAATGTTCAAGAATTATGAAATATTTGAAGATATGTTTCTAGCTATTTTGAGCTGTCAAAGTCAGATAAATTAGCTTGTAAATATAGATGATAATCTCTTGAGATTAAATGAATCCTTGTTAATACTTAATGATTACAGTCTATTTACGAAAGAGGCAAATCAAAATGACGATATATTCCACAAGTAGTTTTTCAAAATGAGAGTGTTAGTCTGCTGTCAGAAAAAAAACGAGCTTATACTACAGCTGATAGTAATTTATTCTTAAGAATTGATTAAAAAATATTTTGTTGTAAAACAAATTCACATATATCCTTCAAAATTGTTATCTTCATGCATCAATAGTACACTGAAAAATAGTTTTTTTTTTCAAATAATTATAAAAGCATTGAAATATTGTATAGCAGTCAACCTCATATTCTTCACACTGCTCAAATAGGGTTTTTCCATTGGTAGCTAAATCTGAAGTTTTATGTGCACGGTTGCTAAGGTCTGTCATGGTGGGGGCGAGAAGTATGTCTGTAATGTTTTCTTCCGTTGCTATGTGTCTGTAATGGGCAGGAATGGGAGCCGCAAAAACTTTAACGTGAAACTTACACTCATTATTTTCTTCGAAAATATACGTGAGTTCCACAAAAGACAATAGACGAGTTTTAATTGAAACTAGCCATAGTATTAACATTCATCTTAATCCAATACGTCATGGAAGAAGAATTTTAACAGCTGTTATTGAAATATTAACTATCGAGTTCAAACACGATTAATCTTTTTATGTTCCGCTAAGAAAAATAGAGAGAAAAAAATGAGCGTCTAGTTTGAATAAAAAAAACTTATCTTAAACATATTCTTGTATACGTGAATACTTTAATGAAAAATAAATTAATGAAAATGGAAGAATAGCAGCGATTTCATGAAGAATAGTAAATGCAATTATATGAGATGTTGAACGTTTTTTTAAACAATCAATATATTGACGCCATCCTTGTTGACCACATATTATTATTAAATATAGTTAGAAAAATAATCTTTACATCTAAGAAAAGGACATATTTTTCTTTGACCTCATCAATTATGTGAGTACATTGTAGAGCTTATTGGCGAAGTTTATACTTTAACTGCATTACACTTATTTAGGGATGTGAAGTTTCGGTAAAAAACTGACGGTGATCCACCAGCGTTTCCTAGACTGATTGCTCGGACATGGATATTCGCTGAAGCAGTGACAGAGCCGAGACTGATAACACTGGTATTAGAGTTCACTGAGACACTGACATACTGACTCTGTCAATGGATATATCTATTTGCATTTATAATTATTAACGGAAAATAGTGAAATGAGGATACGTATCTTTCCCCAAAAACTGC
Source organism: Rotaria sp. Silwood1 (assembly GCA_905250075.1). Lineage (NCBI taxonomy): Eukaryota > Metazoa > Rotifera > Eurotatoria > Philodinida > Philodinidae > Rotaria > Rotaria sp. Silwood1. The sequence goes on along the minus strand of CAJNOP010000635.1, from coordinate 9,650 downwards.
ACAAATTCGTGAAATTCGTGCGGCTTAATATTGAAACTGAATGGTGTCGAAAATTTAGCACTGGAGCTCTAATGCACAGTATATCGTGACGATGAATACGAATACTGTTTAAATTACTATTTGTCTAGTACAACTTATAATGTAAACTAAGGAAGCGTGATGAACCGTATAGAGCTCGTGCATCTTTATATTCATACAAGAATCTATGAAAGTTTAGCAATAATAATAGCTTTTAGTTCGAAATGAAGAGGTATGTATACCTGACGAAACAAAGAAAACAGAATTCGCATAATCCTTCTCTCTTATTCAATTGGGTTATACGATGTATTGGAGAAGATGACGGAAAATGTGGTACTGAAGCATTCAATTTCACTTTCCAGTTCTGCAAGCGACAATTGTAGAAAATGCTCCAAAGTGAAGAAGGAAGACAAGAAAAAAGATGATAAGGTAAATAATAGAAAAGATGACCGAACTATGACCTAAAATATGTGAAAATAGCAAAAGAATAGCTCCGCCATTCCTTGACATACTATAAATTATATTTCATGATAATTTATGTATTTTATCAAGTTTTTGAAACTGTTTTTAGTATGAGTCAGCTCAAAATAACATTTGAACAATATTCCTTCGAAGATTTTACCTAAAATATTTAATGTAGTACCATTAACATGTTTCTCAGTGGATTATCTGAAAGATTAATATACAATATGAATTTCATATCCTTTCGTCAAACTTGTACATTTATTAGTAATCTATTGAAAGTAAAATATTTATTATTTTAAATGAATTGTTCGATGAATTATTGATGTTGTTGATAATGTAAAGCAATGCATTTTTTAGTACATAAACGAATAAATTGTTCAGATCGAATTGATCGTATTTTTTTTTAAAATAATTAAACTATTGATTGGTTTAAAATCTTGATTGAAGTGATATTTATGAGAGAAGACAATCAGTAAAAGAATGAATTTATAAATTAATCAATTCAATTCATAGTCACTGAAATCCTTTCTTCATATATGATCTGAGTAAAGGATCTGATTAGATTATTTGTAACGAAAGTACACGTTTGTAAACAATAATTTCAGTCACTATGAATATTTGGAGTCTAATACAAATAATTTATTCAAATACAACTTAACCATGAAAAAGTAAAACAAAATAGAAAAACACAACTCTTAAATCAAACGGACATCAATCATTTTGGAAGATATAAGTTCAAGCTATTTATCTGTTATTTTTTCAATCTATGAAAAGCTTTTTTTATGCATCAGTAACAATTCTAGAAAATTATAAAATTTTTTTTGGTTTCTGTGAATAATACATCGTGTATTTGGACGAGACATATTCCATCGAGATCAAAAATAAAAATAACTAGTTTTGTTTATATCCAGTGAATCGTCTAACAAAAAGGACATTCTCAATTTGTTAGTTTTCTGGCGTTTCATTCTTTACACGGTAAAACTGATCTATTCTAAGTACTTAATGATCAGTTCTCAATAGCAGAAGACATGAGATCTATTATTGTGTATTTGCTTTTAAAAACATTTGCAATATATTCAATGCTTATGAGATATTTTGATACTAATAAGAGTCAGAAACGCTTGATCAAAATAAGTCTCATGATTTATTTTGCTAATAGTAACTAAACTTGAATTTTTATATCAAGAGCAATCATCTGAGAAAGTTTCGTAGATTTCAGGCTAGTGTCGAGTATACTTATCAAGTTAAATGATGCACAAATCGAGCAAACAATCTAGTCATGGAGCTGCTGCATTAGAATTCTTAATCTTTGGTGAGAGATAGCTGAAGATTTGTATAGCGTCGTTTACGCATAACTTGGAAACTATTAATTTTCCTTACAAATCAATCGAGAGAGATTACTCACAAGACAAAGCCACATTTGTAAATATTCATTTTTTCTTGAGGGTAAACAATTATTAACGTATTACGTTATATCTTGAGTAATTTTAGAGATTCCTAGAGTGTGATGATAATTGTGCGGCTGTGGACGCAAAGAACGAGAACTTTGATACCTTATACCCGTCATCGACGCTCGTTCTTAAAGTAGTAGCCCTCTTTTTAAACAAGATATGATTGGCAAGCAACAAAATCGAAAAAAGGATTAAGTTACACAGATCGATATGCTTGTGTCGTGCCATACAAAGAAAAATGTGGGGTCTTATTCTATTTCTAAGTGATATCGATCGTATTGAAATGTTTAATGAGGTTTTAATGAAACACCTGTGTATGCTTACGCCAACAAACAATGCGTCACTTAAATATATATATATATACTAGCGCATGACTTACTGCTTCATGTACAAGCATCTACATGTATTTTAATTCATTCTTGATTCTCGTCGTTGTCTCTGTGACAGTAGGCAACACCAAATCTGAATACTCAAGAATTGAATATACTGATTGTGGCTCACAGGATGTTACTATTCATTCGATTGACATTCATCCAATGCCAATTCATTATCCGGGTAATATCAATATAACATTAGCACATACGATAAAACGATCTATTAGTGAGTATCAGTTAAATGAGATATTATTTCGAAAAAACCTCTCATGTTCTTTATATAGAAACGTTTCAACTATCTGTTGACATCCTGCGCACAGTTAGTAATATTCGTCTTCCAGTTAGATGTTATACAGTTGAAGGTCTTCGTGTTGGCTCATGCAAGTATACGGGTGATGAAATGTGTCACTTAATCAAGAATTGGTGGCCAAAAACATTTGGTTTATATTTAACTTCGCTCGTTTCAACTATTCTTGGAAACAATTGTGATGGCTCTTTAGGTGAACTATCAATCAATCAAAATGTTGTCTATAACAAAATGCTCGAATTACCAGATCTTTCCGGAAGTGTTTTGTCATTTTTAATGTCTGGTGATTTTGACGTCAAAATAGTAGCTACGGAAAAAGGCACAACGGCTTTCTGTGGAATATTCAAATACACAATAAAGCAAAAAAAAAGTCTTTAACAGTATACTAGATACAATGCATAAAACCACTTGCATGTTTGAAGAAAGTTATAAAGTTATTTTGCTTTTCCTGTATTTCCTAAAATAAAAAGAATATTCTGCAGACTCATAGAAAAGTCAGTGATTTTCTATAAAAATATATTGGTCATTAAATAAATATGTCAAAACACTTATGCATTGTGGCGTGGAATGTTTCAGTCGGTGAATAGTAATACTCTATTGTTCAATGTGATAGGATAGTAGAATATTTCACATAGACTATATGGATAATTTTGTATATTACGTGTAGCATATCAGATCACAATGTTTATCGATGTAACCAAGGTCGAACTACGCGATTTTCTCATTATTGTTGTTTACAAAGAGACTCTCACTGTCACGTTTTTCGATTGGTGGATTAATACATAAATAGGGCATGTTCTACTGTATGGGTTGTTTACGTTTCTGGTTACGATAATTCGAATTGAAAATGTTTATTTTGTTGATCTCAAATGGACTTGATGAGTGTGATTGAACGTTAGCGTCTTCTGAGGATTACAGTCCATGTGTTATGCATGTAGATAATGTGAGTATAAGTGACTCTTGTGATAAATGAACAGAAGACTTTTGCTTCCTTGTATCCACATTGTCACTCTAACCGCATATTTCATTTTGATGATCGATCAATCGATGCGATAAAGTACCCATTTAATTGTAAATTGTTTATGAAGAATAGCTAAACGAATATATGCTTTTTGTTATTTATTTAATAAATTGTCATCAATTCAATTGAATTTGATGCATTATTTCGTACGGCATGATTGAATAATATTCTATCTTTTTTATTAGTCTTTAAATAAAGAAAAATTCAAACTTTCTCTTGTCGAATAATGTCTAGTACCCTATTTATTATTTTTTTTTTGTCTCGTTTTGTAAATGCAAGGGAGTTCTAGGTAGTACTACAACGAGATGATGTTGAAACTAGTTTTTTTAAGTATAAAGTAATTTATGGAAAAGTGAATATTTTCAACTAAAAATGTTGACTCTATAGGATACTATGATCAAATGAATGGTTTATAAAAGTTCCATCAAGAGAGATAAAAATAGGTTTTTGACACAAGAAAGACTTAACTTCACCTTGTTGAGATTAAGTATTTGATTTCATAAATACGCGATTTGAAATGATTAAATCAGAGATTTTCAAATAACATCATTCTAACAATAATTATTGAGAAAGGATGGTTTTACATATAGTTATTAACAATAACTTGTATAACACAATACCAAAAACTAATTAAAAAATATTTATATAGAAAAATAATCAAACAAAAAAAATATAAATTTCTTACTTCTTCAGAAATAAAACCATCACCAATACCAATTCATTTCAGCATTATATCTAAATACCATTTATAATGAATAGCATATTTTATGCTTTAATATAGAAATTTTAAGGACATGAAAAACTTTTAAAAAAAAGTATTTATTTACAAAAAAACGAAAAAAAAAATCTCTATCATCTCTTCTCAAATCATATAATCAGCTGTTTCAAGATACATTAGTATTTCTCGTATAATATATTCTGCATTCGATCAATAACACGTTGCAAAAAAAGAAGATCAACAGCACGTTGATAAACAACAATATTACATTCGCTCTATTACACTTGAAATCCTTTTTTCACTTATATGTGTAGAAAAATATTTTGTTTTATTCAAATAAATCATTGAAGCTCTGTATTGTACCTTATCTTTTAGTGTAAGGTACGTGAGCATATTAGTTCATTCAAAGCTCTAACTTACTCGTCAACTCACATTTTTGCTTTGCCATTCTTACTCTCATACTATCACCTTGACCGTCACATTTTCGTCCTCACTTATAATTTCATTTTTGGCAAACTGACGAACTGTCTCTTTCTATTATTTTTCTTATCAGTCAGAGTTTGCTTCTTTGAGAGTAGCTATGAATTCTTATCTTTCAGTGAGTATCTCTTATGCGGCATTAACTGTTCTTCTTCAACATTGAAGATTTCTACATTGAAAAAATCTAAGTGTGTAATGAATCGTGTAGAAGCATTGCGTGAATTGATAAAACAACATCAATGTGATGCATATCTGATCACGGATAGTGATGGTCACTATACATTCTATTCATTATCACAAGAAAATCGTCGTCTCAACTGGATTACAGAATGTCAAGCACAATGTGGATTAGCTATTGTCACTTTACATGATGGAGCATTCTTTCAGACTCCACCCAATTATCGATTATTAGCAAAAGTGGAAGTCAATACTGATGTGTGGACTCTTGTCGATGATCTTGCCCAATGGATTAGTAATCAACGGTTGTCATTGAGAAGAATTGCTTATGATCCTCGTTTGACACCTCTATTCGTTATTGAACAATTCTCTGCTTTGAAGTCGAGTCTTTATCCAATCGATTCATCAAATAATTGGATCGATATCATTTCTAAAACAGAAACATCTAGTGAACGATCAACATTAACATCCATTTGGTCACTGGATGAACTTCGTTTTGCTGGACAAACAAGTGCAGAAAAAGTAGAAAATTTAAGACAAAACTATTTAATTGATGGAGAGAAAAAATATACTTTGATAATAACAGCTATGGATGAAATAGCTTGGCTTCTTAACCTTCGTGGCAATGATATGCAGTGCAATCCACTCTTCTATAGTTTCGCCATTGTTTCATGTGATCAACTCTTGCTGTTCACTGACAACCCTCATAAGGCTAGTCTTCATATAATTATTTTCTGTTCAGTTAATTTTTTCTTTTGTAGGATCTTCCTTATGAAATTCATCCGTATGAAAGTTTCTTTACCTTTCTTTCAACATTGAAAGAAAAAGATGTGTGGCTTGATGAACGTACATCTGTTACTGTCCTTCAACATCTTCCATCTACTGCTGTTCGTGTCTCTCGTTCACCAATCCAACAGATGAAAGAGATAAAAAATTCCGTAGAACTCGAAGGATTTCGTCAATGTCACTTTCGTGATTGTGCTGCCGTGTGCCAAACCTTCGAATGGCTTCAAAAAAACATGGAGAATGATGCATCAAATGTTACTGAAGTCGATGTAGCTAAGTATCTTGAGAATAGACAACGAGAACAAGCATATTTCATTTCTATTGCCTTTGATACAATTTCTGCGTCAGCAATGAATACAGCTTTGGTTGAATATTCACCCTTCGCTGCGAAGACGAAAAAAATCGTTAGTCGCGACTTGTTTTATCTTGATGGTGGTGGCAATTATCTCGATGGAACAACCGACATGACACGTACTCTTCATTTCGGACAAGCGACACAAGAACAAATTCAATGTTACACTCTCTTATTAAAAGCGATTCTTTCTATTGAAATGACGGGATTCTCATCCGATGACACTCTTACTGGATGTTACATTCATTCATTGTTGAAAGCGCAATTTGCTTCTATCAACGATGCAAATGAACATCTTTCGTTTGGTCATGGAGTATCACATGGAATGGGAGTGATTGAAGGTGGGATTTCCATATGCGATAGTCAGTCTTTTGCGACTTCGATTCCCATTCGACCCGGAATGGTAATCACACTTGAACCTGGCATTTTCTTTGAAGGAAAATGGGGAATACGAATCGAGAATGTCTATGAAATCATGGAAGATGAACAACGATTGATTCATTTCATTCCATTAACTTTGCTGCCTTATTCTCGTTCATTGATTGATATCAATCTTCTTACTCCAGAAGAAATGATATGGATTAATGCTTATCATCAACGGTGCCTTCAGTATGTTGATGGAGGAACGTGGATGAAACAACAGATTGACCTCTTCCTCTAGTACAACGATCTTCTTCATTCATTCATTCGACTGATTTTTTTACTTAACTTGATTCCATTTTTCACTTTTATTTTAAATAAACTTGGTGACACCGGAATAAAATCAGAATTTTAACTACGTAAACATTCCATATTTCTTGATTTACGAGCACAGAATATTGCCTTGGACAGCTACGATATCATCTATTAGATCTAAAGAATGACATTAATACTGATCTTTTTTGTTGATTGAATCCAGAAAAAATATCATGTCGATTTTTCTTCAATCATTTACTAGGAAAGTAATACTTATTGTTTTGCCAAAGTTTTACTAGGAGAACGTAGTCACCACATATTAGTTTGATAATCCATCGTCCTTAGAATACAAGTAAACCATGATTAGATTCTTCCGACTTCCTATTATGAGGATGTTTTTATTTGCTCTGTTACAACGTGTGTATTTGTAGGTGCAAATGCAAGAAAGAAAAGATGTAAATGTCCGTCACAAAAGTGATTTATCGATGCAGATTTTTACTTTTTTGTTTTACATGTACGATTGATAATTAAGTATGTTTCAATATTACTACGGTAAAAAGACGAATAATTTTATTTCTGATAATTCTTCTTTATTGTCCTTTCCTTAGTAGTTTTGTTTGAATATCTAAATCTTCTTGTTTGATGAACAAAGATTGTATTGTGGAACTCTGTTATTAAGAAATAAAATGTCCGCGGTAGTATAGTGGTTAGTATCCCCGCCTGTCACGCGGGAAACCGGGGTTCGATTCCCCGCCGCGGAGTAGCTTTTTTTTTTCATTTTTCTTCTTTTATGAAGTAGTACTGTTGTTTGAACTAACAGAAAGAAAGAACAAATAAGATGTATAGACAGCGATGCTACCTTTTCTTATCTGCATATCATGTATTGCAAAGTTTTGTCTTTTTTTTCTTGTTCTCAAAACAGCTGATAATAAAAAAAAAAAAAGAAAGCTAGATGTTGGGTGTAATGTACATGGATGATCTTGTTTAGAAACAAATTTGTTTGAAAATTTCTTTTCCGTAATTAACATCATTGTAAAGTGTTAACTAGAGAAAAACAAATACTCTAAACTTATATATTTCGAACAACAAAATTTCCTTATCTCGTCATTATTATAGAGAGAAATGATAATAAAAGTGTCAAAAAAAAATTGCTACAAAAAGCAAAAAGGAGTATTTCGTTGTTTATTTTTAGTTGTAACCTACATATTATCGATTATGCGTCACGTTCTTGACTATATATTTATTGTCTTCTTGATTGAAATGTTCAAGATAACAATAAAGCAGAAGTCATGTCATTAAAATTTTTCATGTCAAATGATTGCTAATCGAATGAGTAACGATTGTAGCACACAAGTAACTTATTATTCGAAACTAATTTGTCGTGTCGATTGGAATAACACGTTGTTATTTTGGAAAAACTTTATATAAAATATTAATATAGGTCTTAATTCTTAATAATCATTTTTTTATCTATTATTGAATTAGTTCATTCCAAGAATAGACAAATTTTTTAATTAGGGAAATAAAATAAAAGTCGTATCTCGTCTATGATTCCGAAGTCTATAGATTGAAACTGATACATATTACTTTTTGATAAGCCTAATCTCTCATCTTACAGATCTAATTGAGTTTTAATCAGTCTAAGAATACCGATAAAAGAATGTAGTTCCTAAAAAAATGTAAACAATCTATCATTTAACAATATGTAGAAAAAAAATATATCACAACTACGAAGAGTTCACCATTACATATCAGTAAGAAACGAAAATCGTTTTAAAAGGTAAGAAAAACGGTTATTATTCAATCCAGCAAAAGCTAGTAGCTATGTCGGACAATATGTCTATATTCTCCATATTTTTTTTACAGTAGACTAGTAATATTAAGAAAAAGGTTGCCATACAAAGCATTCTGAAGTAGATAAGAAGATTATTTGCAGAAACTCGCATATATGTTTGTAAATAGTTGTTCGGTTTAGTGAAACCAATGTATCGAAGTGAATGCCAATCCATGAAAAATCTTAGTACGTTCCTCGTATTTCAACAAATATGCCTTTGTGAACACAAAATTAACTAAGTAGTATGTTTTTTGTATTTTATTGATTGCAACATTATTTTTAAATCGAAGTTGGGCACCTATGGACTTTCTCGAGTGTAAATGTGACTATGTATTCGTATTTGCCGAACTCTGATATAAATAATACTTTTTTTTTAAATCAGATAACTTAAATCTAGATTTTCCATTATAAAAATTGAATAGATGAGTATAAATTTAGACTATTTGAATTTTATAATCAGAAAAACCTTAGAGCTCTAAGGGAAAATTTTCTGGTAAGCACATAGTCACTCAATGCGCCTTTGGAATTTTTCTCGAGGATATTTGTCTAATATGAATGACTTTCTATTCTAACAGAAGAGAAGAGATGAGAGCATCAAGATCAATATTGATACTTTATTTAGTATATTGAATGAGACATTTCTATGCAATATTTTTCAACTTTTAATATCGAGAATCTATCATCAATAATAATTGCTCTCATTTCTTCAATAATATGGTGTCATCTATAGAACATTAGTTGCCTGATAGAACAAAACGACTCCAATCGAAACCAAGTTCGATGCCTCTTACATCTATCAAATTCTGTTCATCGTAAACAGATATTTTTCTATTATAGATAGCTTCATCATTCTTATATAAAAAATTTTTAAAAAATGGGTTTAAGCGAAACTGATGTTGCCAAACAGGTTAGTTATTTGATTTCTAAAATAATAATCTAAATAATAATAATAATAATAATCTAGATTCAACATATGATTGCATTTATTCAAC